>BQNB010041808.1:0-46520 GCA_026074375.1 Tanacetum coccineum
CCAACAACAAAACAAAGAGCATAAGGTGTTTAGAGCATACACTATTAGGCTAAGCAACAAGGAAGACTATGCTGGAAATCTACCATTGTGTAATAGGTGCAATTTTAACCACATTGGCCAGTGTGTAGAAAAATGTGGCAATTACAAACGGAGGGGTCACCAAGCAAGAGATTGTAGGATCCTAGTCCCGAGAGCGAAACAAAGGTCTGTAGTGTCAGGAAAGAAAGCTGAAGTTATCTGTTACGGGTGTGGAGGTCTGTTGTACCGAATGATTTCTAATTATCTATCAATTAATGTATCGTAAAAATTTCGTCAACTTTACTTTAACTTTCTATTTTGCAAGCCAAATTATAACACTATTTTGATGAAAATGAGTATTGCATCATTAGTCCTCAATTATACATGGCCTGATCAACTATGTATAATTCAGGAAGGACCATGCCATGCTGAGTAGTAGTCACCTTAAAACCTCTTGCCAAGAAACATTTTTCTACTTATATCAAGTTCTGTGTGCATATTCATAAAACATAATTATCACATTGAACCAAACTAATAATCATAATAACTAAGTAAACTCTTACACCACCTTACTATATAAAGTCGACATCATTTTATACGAAATCCTATGTCCAAAAGTCAAGACGCATCCTTAGTCACCCTAGGACGATCCACTAACAAGTTTACTCGCCATTAAGGAATATACCAATACACCATTTTCAACGTCTATGTAATACCATAGAGCTTAGTAGTTACGACACCACCATAGGTATACATTCGTTATCACCCTAAGAGAAATGTTATAACTGACGCGCTAAGTAGAAGGGAACGAATAAGCCCACTAGAAGCCAAGCCTTGATCCCAACAATAAATATTAAACTAACACTAATCTTGAACGCTCAAGTAAAGCAATTTAGAAGGGGAATGTAAACGAGTTACTAAGCATGGTAACAAAATATTCGAAAGACATAAATAAAAATAACAAATAGATTTGTTGCCACAACATCTGTTTATTATCTTAGAAATAAGATTACATAAGAACATAAGGAAATAAAAGTTTTATTACAACCCTCCCCTAGCAATAATATCTATTTCTTCCAAAGGAGATCCACGCCGATTGCAAGAATGATGAGGGGTACGAGAATTGCTAGAATAAAGGCCAGATACTAAAATCCTTCTTCGTTATGGGAAGTAGGCAAGATAAATGCAGAGTGCCTTATCGCGGTCGCCACGCCAAGAGCTTGATAATTGTCGCAACATTTGGGTTTGGATAAGAGGAAAAATGTGAGTGAAAGATTAAGTGTTGTGTGGAGAATTGGAGGATAAAAAATTGTTATTTAAATGAGGGTGTGCCGTTGGGGATATTGTTCATAGCCGTTTGGAGTTTACTGTTCCATAAAAATAAGTTTTAATACCCACACTTACGTCAACACTATTTCGAAAGAGAACTCGAACTGAATTGCGGGACGCAATTCTCTTAACACGGGGAGACTGTAACAACTCACATTTTCATACCTTTTTACTTCAATGAAACATCCATTATTTTTTTATACTTTTACGTGTTCACTTTAAATTTTCCAACTATAAATGAAAATCGCGTATAGCTTAAAAAACGATCATTTTCAAATGTAAACGTGCATCAACAATTAAATGTTTACATCAAGCAAGTGTTATAGTAATTTTTTTGGGAGTGGTAATTATTAACTTTTGTCATTTTATTTTTATTGTTACGTTTAAAGTGTTTATGTTTACGCGATAAAATACGTTTAGTCATTCTCGGAAAACCACCAAAATTTTCTACGCTTAGTAACAAATACCACGATTATACCCAATAATCAAAAATTACAAAATATATATCATACATATACATATATATACACCAGATTATGGACTAAAAAATACAAAGAATTATCTTTGAAAACACATCTTTTGTTTTCATGTGTTGTCTCTACAATTAGGAACATTTAGAATATTTTATCAAGCTTTCATAATAGTGAACTTGACCAACACTTCCTTAAGACCCTAACTTATGTATAAAGACTTACTATGCCACATTTGACTAGCTTATTATACATATACTTGCATTTCCCTCGCAAGTAATAAATACACTTCTTCACACTTAACAAAAAATCAAAAATCCTCTCCTTTTTGCTCTACATACCCACGGCAACAAACACCCATTCTAAATTTAATAAACTTGCTGTTTTTAAGACATTACAGCATTCCACCACATCATTCCTATGATAACCTAAGGTGTTTTGAAGGGTTGGTTAAAGGTTTACAAGTATTGAAGCAAGAAAAGCAAGATTAGGGTTTCTAATTGGAATTAGGGTTTTCAAGTTGTGCAAGCTTTGGTTTATCATCTAAACTAGGGTTTAGATATTGTGGTTCATCATATTACAATCATCATTAAAGGTCATATAAACACCTTTATGTCTTTACATTTATCATTTTATGTGTATATATGTTCTATTTTAGCAATATCACCTTTTAGGACATTTTAAAACGTGTATAAAAGAATTTTTACTTGTGATCATCATTTTGTACACTTTTTCATATGTTATGTGATTGTTAATATCATGATATAATGGGATTATAAGTATTGTAACATGTTTGTTAATGCATAAAAAGTGTATATACAAATTAGGGTTTTTAAGGTTTACTTAATAAGTTACAAGTAAAAGTGTTGTAAATGACTTGTTAAGAACTTGTGATCTTGAACATTTGGACAAATGATGGACCTATGGAACTATTATATGTAAGACATATGATCTATTTGGATTTAAAAGGCCTTGTGGTAAGTTACTAAGTTGAAATAGTATATAAAACAACTTATATAAACAAGTATACGCATTGATTTCAAAGGGGCTGTTTTGGTTCGTGTATGGTGACAGTCACACTATGTTCTATAAAGATAGTACGTCTCATGACGATTCCAAAAAGATAAGAAACTCGAAAAATCGATTAATAACGAAAAAGATACGTAGTTTACGATAATAACCGGAGTTATAAAAGAATTTTTTTTAATTAACTCGTTATAAAAATTCTTACAACAAAGGTTGGTGTTTTTATTAAATCATCACGCATATTTTTAGGATTCAAAAATAAGAAACTTTATTTTTTCATTTAAAAACTGAAGAAGTTATGAATTACGCGAGATTTATATACTTAATGAGGTATAAAAATACTTTTATATAAACTATTTTTATAAAAAGTTCTGTTCATGACAGAAACATTTTATTTTTTTAAAACTATAAATAAATAGACTTTTTCAATTACGAGAAACGTGCTCGAAGATCGCTAACTCGAGCTATAACGAATAAATTACGGACATTTGCGAGGTATTACGTTAATTAAAGTTATAAAAAATAAGTTTATTTCTGCTATTAAAACAGTAAAAAACATTGTTCATCAGAGGATCTAAAAAATATTAAAGCGTCAATTTTGATTAACTCATCTTAATACGAAAGAGTCGTGGACATAAGAAACGCATGACAAAGAACGGACTTGAAACTGTGAAAAGTTATGTCATTTTTACCTAAGGTATATTGTAAACGTTTTTAACTTTATAAAATATGATTTCACTAAATCGATTAGATGGTGAGTAGCTATATAGATTATATATGGTAGGGTTTAGTCGTTACCCAATGTGATTATTACTTATACGACCTATATTGGATTAGTTGCACTCGGATCACTACCGTGAGCATTTTTTTTTTTTTTTTTTTTTTTTTTTTTTTTCTGTGATATACTTGATATTCGCTCACTCAAGGTGAGTTCATAGCCCCACGTTTTACATTTTACAATGATTTATAAGTTTTAGGGTGAGAACATGCTTTGTTTTACAATTATACGCAAGTAACTTTGAAATAGTTACTGTTTTGGATATTTACATAACTTGCATTACTTACTGTTTTGGATTATTGTATACCATGCAACACTTACTGTTTTGAATATTGTATACCATGCAATACTTACTGTTTTGGATATTGTATACCATGCAATACACACTCTAAACAATTGCGGTCCTACACTCATACAATTTACAAACCTATGAATTCACCAACATTATTGTTGACGTTTTAAAGCATGTTTTCTCAGGAGATCAATGAGGTACAAGACAAAGGATACATTGGTGGTCGTTATTTTGGAAGTCATTTGCATTAAAGATTTGGTTGCATTACATTTTGAGAACATTTATTATGAACTGTGAATCTTTGTATAATTGAACACCATGAACAAGTAAAGCTTCGGCTTTTGCTAACAAACAATTTTGATAAATCCAATGTATCGGTTTGAAACGACAATTTTAAAGCGCTCTTAATATATCTTGTGATGTTGATCTATGAAGTAACGCTCCCAAACCCATATTTCGCTGCGACCCATTTTTGGGGTGTTACAAACTTGATATTTTTATCCTTGGAACCTAAAAAATCATTTGATTCCCCACTCAACTCGAATATAGGTCGAAAGACTCCGATCTAGTGTTGAATTTCGAGTTTGTTTGTCTTTGACAACTCGGTTTTAGCCTTGTGAGGATTGGTTAACAAAATGATCATTTTCCCAAGTATACAAAATGTTTACAAACTCACCCTCATTGTCTAACGTACATGGTTGATCAAGTTTATATTATTGTTTCCAAGCCGAATCGAACATAAAGCATATTTCATAATTAGATTAAAGGCCGAAAGGATTCTTAATTAGCTAATTTAGATATCTTTTTTAAACTAAATACCCGTTTATTCATGTCGTTTATGCTAAAATTCATGAACTCATTATACTCCAATAGTTTATCTTTCCTTTAATCTGTCTCCATATTAAATCATTGTTTTTCACCTTGAAATACATCGTACCTTTATCTTGAGGTTCATGACAAATCGAAAGATACATTTGTAAAACTATTATGCTTGTTAACGAACACCAATCCCATGGAACGACTTGGTCTTACCCTAAATCTATACTATAAACAGGGGTTATACTTTACCCGTGTGTTAGTTGGAAAAAATAGTTTATAAATTTAAAGCTTTCATAACACACCAAATCTCAAAGAAGAAATCAACCGATCTATCTCAAATGCTAAAAGGCATTGAATTGCTATCTGATGCAGCACAGTTAGAAATTGACACACAAAGTGCAATTAAGGCCAGCAAACGTGAAAGCTGATTCTAGCATCAATCTGGTGGCTCGAGTGAAGGAGATGGTTTAGACCAGAGGTTCCAGATGAGCTAACAGGAAAATCTGCAGTCTTAGATGAAGGAGCTGGTACTTCACCAAAGGTTCTGGATAAGACAAAAGACAAAATTAAAGCTCAAGATGATCTTGAAGATTGGGCTTCCATTTATGATGAGACATTTCTATTCAATGACAAAGATGAGAAAATCGAAGACATACCGTGGGTATCCACTAATGATGATGAAACTGAGGATGATGATGAAGAAGATGATGCGAGTATCGATATTGGAAAAGACTGATGATGAAAGGACATACACAGAATGTTAAGATAGGTAAAGTGGTATAGCAGAAATGAATATTGTTGAGGAAAGCAGAAGAAGATAATATGAAAAAGGTTGTAGGAACTTAAGGATGATTGAAGAGCAACAATGAGATGATTAAGTTGGGGCATGAACAAGACGGTTCAATTGTTTTCTCAACAGCACTCAAAGAAGACAGCCCTCAATCTGCCTTCAATCACCACTAGTCATTCTATCTCTTCTAACTTTGGTAATCAGTTTATTAATTCTCCTAATGCATCTCTTATCGGTACCATTCCAGAAAAGCGCGATAGCAGAAATCAATTTCTTGTTGGATATTCTAAATCCAACAAGATGTTCTAATATTCAGTAAGAACCATTTATGGATTGTCCAAAGTGTAGGTTTATTCCTGAACCTAATACAAATACCACCAACTTACACCACTAACACATTCACTACTACAAGCTATAGCAAGGTCATTACTCGACTCAGCTACTAAAGTCACCAAAATCTGAGATTTAATATTGTTATCCAAAGTGTGTCTGACTTGGAGAAAGATGTCAAAGTACTTAAACAAGTTGATCATACCCTAGTAATCCTTGAATCAATCAAGTCTGAGGTACCAGAATCTGTCAATAAGTATCTTGGATCAACTCTAGGAGACACTCTTCAAAAGGTACCTTAGAGACACACCGAAGAACTGGGACAAGAATTTTTGTTAGGATTATGAAAAAGACCCGGTCACCCCGTGTATAATCTAGAATATCATATGCTCTGTTGTCTAATTGTAAGCGATATGGTCTAATAGTATTGGGCCATGCTTTTGCCCACTTGTAAAGCCATAATCAATCCCATTGGGCTAAAAACACTCATGTATATAAACCCTCTTTCCAGCCCTGGGAAGGGGTTGGTGGTTCAGTTTTATCATAAAGCTTTTCATTTGGTTTTTCTCTCACTAGAAACCTCACTTTCTCTCTCTAGATAATTTGCCAAACCCAAATCATCCATGCTTGTGTTATGATATCATGTATACTACAATTGGTATCAGAGCCCATGGGATGATTAGCTAGATTGTGTGTGCGTTTTCTTAGTTAGTTTAGATCAAAATTTTGGTTTTTGAAGGTTTATGGTCTTATTCTTGACACTCTTTGATTCTCATGTTTGTGATGTTAAAGTTAGTGTTTTTATAGTTATTATAACCTTCTAGGACCAAGTTGTGCAAAAGAAACCAAGTAAAAACGTTCAAAAGGGTGATTTTTAGGTGTTTTTAGGTGAAAATGTTCGTATTTTGTCGTTGCATTTTGTCCTTCTAAGACAATTATTCGTTGCGTTTGGTGAAGAAAGTTCATTGCATTTTAGTCCGTTTTTGTATAGCCACTATTTACTGCCGTGTTGTCTATTAGAGGTTGCGTTTTTGGTCATTGCGTTTTGTCCTTGAGGTTGCGTTTTCGTGATTGATTGCGTTTTGTCTGAAGGTTGGCATTGAAAGAACTTTCGTTGGTTTTGACTAGGGGAGGTGGGACTCTGCCAATTTCTTTTAATTGGTTAAATTGCGTTTTGATCAAGTCTCAAGATTTCATTGCGTTTTGATCAAGTCTCAAGAGTTCATTGCGTTTTGATCAAATCTCAAGATTTTTCATTGCGTTTTGACAATTCTTCACTGCGTTTTGACTCATATTTCTCATTGCCTTTTGACAAAACTTCACTGCATTTTGACAAAGTGTCATGTGCCCTTATGTCCTAAGTCTTCACTGTTTCGACTTTAAGTTAACTTGTTTTCAACACCAAACAAATTCACATCAAACAACATATCACCTTATCAACACACAAACAATCAACCTTTAAACATACAATCACTAATCATTGATCGATCAATTAATCATATCACAAGTAATCACTATGGCTTAATCTTTCGAGACATCCAATGTGCCGGTTTTTGATACCTGACCACCTATGCTTGATAAGACTGACTTTGCGTCATGGCAACAACGTATTCGATTATACTGTCTGGGTAAGGAGAATTAGGTAAACATTTTAAAGTCAATTGATGAAGGACCATTTCAGATGGGGACCACGCGAGTAATTGTTGCTGAAGGAACTGAAGGTTCACTCAATCTAGGTCCTAAACGACCTCGGAGTCTATTCGAATCTGTCACAGGATGAGAAGGATAGGTACAATGCAGACATTCGGGCAACAAACATCATACTTCAAGGTTTACCAAAAGATATCTATTCACTTATTAATCATTACACTGATGCAAAGGACTTTCTGGGCAAATGTAAGATGCTTTTGAAGGATCGGGATATTAACAAAGGCTAAAGCCTGTGAATCACAACTGTATGATGACTTTGAACACTTTCGTCAGAACAAAGGCGAAACCATTCACAACTACTATGTCAGGTTTGCCAAGCTCATTAATGAACGTCGGAACACATCAAGAGACAATTGTCAATAATAACAGTTGACTCAAAGTTTGTGAATAAACATGTTGCCTGAATGGGGTAGATTTTTACCGCTGTGAAACTTAACAAAGCTTTAAAAGATTCAAACTTATTGAATCAACTATATGCTTATTTGAAGCAACCGACGCCACATGCAACGATAATAAGATGATGTTTGGAACGTCTCACACAATTGATAGTTGACCCTCGTGCCTTGATGTCAATGTTTCACCTCACATAATCATTCACAAAATCATCTACAATTCCACGACCACTTATCATCATCCACACTCTGCTGACACATCCTAATCTGACTTGGGACATGCTACCAACTGGCACCTATTCGAGATATCCTAACCAACACACTTTCCTTAATCACACTGTCATATAAAACTCTTCCTTCCTCAAAACAATCAATCAACTCAGTACTTCATCAAAACCTAAGGAATCAAGCTTAGTACAAGGATGGAGGGGTGTTGTTCAGAATGTTCCTAGGGTCGACAGAACAGAGGACAGGGTAATAATGCAATCGGGTGGTAAAGGTGGCATGCTGGTTATGGGAGATCACAGAAAAGAGTAGGGACTGCTAATCCAGGTAAGTTTGAGGTTAGTGCTACAACTGCAACGAGGAGGCCACATAGCAAGACTGCACTAACCCAAGCGATCCATAGAACTTTGGGATACTTTAAAGACAAGGGATGTTGCTGTGATGCAAGCTCAAGTGGAATGGGGTAGTCTTGGATGAAGAGCAGTTATTTTCCTAAAGCTAGTGGGACATGGACTATACTATTGATGAAGATGTGGGGCATGAGAGCCTAACCGGTACAGACTTAGCTCTCAATGTCGATAATGATTCAAGCTTGTATCGGATTGTGATGCTTACGATTCTGACGTTGATGAGGCTCCACGACACAAAACTATATTCATGGCAATCTCATCATCTGCAGATCTAGTGTGTGGATGAAGCGGTCCGTCTTATTGATCGGAATCTTATCTGAGGTACTTGAACATGATCACTTTCAGGTATGCTATTTGTGAACATCTTTGAAGATCACGGGGTGCAGGTCGAGTATAACCAAGCTACGTTGTTGGCTACACATACTGATTATACGTCATTAGTGATGTAATTATGCTCCATATGTTCAGTCTGTAAAGGGACCAACGTAAGTGCTCTGTTGTACAAAACAATGCATCTACGGTTCCAAATGATATGTACGTGATGATAGATAATGATTTGCATGGCCTAAAGCCCAATATGTCTTTAAAGCACCAACATATACAGTAGCTGAATAATTCATTAAATGCTAAACTTACAATATACAGGAATAATTTGAACTGATATGAAAGACGCATTGCCAGGTTTGGAATTAACAGAAAAGAAACAAAGATTGATGAGCAAACTAAGAATAGTTATATGTGACTGTTGTTATTAGGAAGAGTAGTGTGAAAAAAGGAACTTTATCCTGTAAAATTGCAACTTGCCTCTACATCCAACATATCAAGTTAATGGTTAGATGAAAGTTACATTCTTGAAAAGGATTTTTAATCAGAAAGAAAGTAAATCATTGAAGAAATTTTAGACTTAAAAGCCTTTAAAAGGATAAGGTTCGAGGATATTTGATTCAATTTAAGGCCCAGTCTTTTCAAAACAGTTCACAGATGTGTACCTAGGTCTTATTATGATGAAGTGAATAAGGTAGCTATTGGCTACAAGAACCCCTTATGTCTACATCGTGCAAGGCAAGTTCAGCCTGCCCTGTATAGTGGTCATGTAATTGTCACACCCAATCATGCACCGGCCGTAGTACGTGACGGGGAGGAGACCCAGAACTTAATGATAATTTCTAGAAGAAAATGCATGAAAAATATGAAGCTTATGAATGTGTGTGGATAATAAGGTCAATATCATACCGCCTATTACTCGAAAAGATTAATTTTTAGCGACCTTCTCACCACAGAACAAACTAACCACAGAACAAATATTTTGGTCTCAAGATATTGTTTAAGTAAGTTGAAAGCTGAAGCTTTCAAAGAGCAGAACACAAGACCAATCAATAGTGTTGGACTGGTGTTACCTCCAAATACCACTGCAACGCTTTTGTCCCTAGAGTGCTTCCAACCAAAAGTCAAGTGAAAATTAACATTTTTACACTTATACAACTTTTTTCTGAATTTGAGAAAACCTTTA
Organism: Tanacetum coccineum; assembly: GCA_026074375.1. Lineage (NCBI taxonomy): Eukaryota > Viridiplantae > Streptophyta > Magnoliopsida > Asterales > Asteraceae > Tanacetum > Tanacetum coccineum. Next base: position 10,100 of record BQNB010041808.1, read on the forward strand.
AAAAGAGAATCACACCAACTGGGATCACTGAAGGGAAAAGGGGTTTTGAACAACCAAAGACATGTTACCTCACGGGGTGGGTCATTCCATTTTTCAAAACTCTTCAGAACATTTGAGGGCATTCAAAAAAGCTCTAACAAAAGAAGTTAAATTAAGAGTGATGCCCTATGATGAGTTGGAAGCTGAACTTGACCAAAGTATTGTTGATAGGAAACATGATGAGATTGAACGGAAAAAACTTCTTTATGTTGCATCGAATTATGAGCTTAATGTATCTAGATTTACTGAAATGCAAAAGGCTCATTTGTTCGTCAAAGCCCATGTCTGGAACTTGAAGCAGAGCTTTCAATTTACGAGCTTATATCATAATGGTATTTATAACGTAACTTTTTAAACCAGTTTTCCTAATCTTGAGGTAAATCACTAAAACTTAAGTTAAGTTTTCAAATCTTCAATAGTGTGTTTTCGAATTAAATCCGTTTCATCAGTTAATGATACTCCTGATTTTACTCGTTTTGTGGATGTCGGTCAAATGAAAGCTTCACTTCAAGGAAAGGACAACGTCATCCAAAGAAGAAAATGAAATATCTCAACTTAAGGAGACCCGTAGTGAACTAGACAGAACACTTGATTTTTGGCCCGAGACTTTCAGACTCTCATAATTAACTAAAAGGTTAATGGTCTTCCAAGAACAAAAATGAGCTTTTTAGGGCAGAAATGCACGATTATGCTGCACTACAAGGTATTTACTGTATGATTTCGATCAAGTATTAGCGTGCTAAGCATACAGAACAGATAACAGCCCTAAATATGAAAATGAGTAGTCTAAAGGTCCAACTACAAAATCCGGTCTCATGTGTCACTACAAATCAGGTTAAACCAAAAGTACTTGCACCAGGAAAGTATGCTATAGATGTTGAACCTATTCCCCCTCGTGATAGGAACAATAGGGAAGTTTATCTAGTTTATCTCAAACATCTTAAAGAAAGTGTAGATAACTTCGTGAATTAGTGGAAGAAGCCAAAGTTGAAAGACCTTTAGATAGATCACTCGCATTTGCTTGCCATTACACTAAGCATTCTCAGGAACTATTAGAATATGTGTTTGGCACCTGTCCAAAGGTCTTCAATCAACATGATAAGAAGCATGCACACACCCCTAGGAAAAAGCAAGTTACCTTTGAGGACCAAATTTGCAACATCAAGTATTACTAATACCACAAACATGTAGAGCCAATGCACTCACTCAGCAGTCTATGTCCCTTTGTGCCTTCCTTCTACCAGGAGTAAACAGTGCACTGATGCTAGGGATTTAGCCTAGGAGACCATACTTAAGAAACATTCGCGATCCCACCAGCTAAAAGTTGCAGCATGAAGAAAGTAGAATGAACGCTCCTAGGATAATTAGTTGTAGTCTTAAACCCCGACATCGTGTTGATTCTAGTATTAGCTCTAAGCGTACTGTAATTAATTCGAATTCTCAGTCTGTGTGCCAAACATGTAACAAATGCTTATTTTCGGCTATTCATGACATGTGTGTGGTTACTTATTTACAATCTGTGAATGCATTCCCCAATGTTAAAAATGTTGTGCGTCATGTTAAGCAAGTTTGGAAACCTAAGCAAGTTAAACAAATTCATTGGAAACCCTAAACTAGCAAAACAAATCTGGAAACCAACTGGCAAAACACTTAACAATGTTGTTATCAATGGGACTCACAGGAAGTACATTCACACTAGGGGGATCTGTGGCCCTTTAACTTGGTCACTAAAAACTACCGGAATGTCAGCCATTGCTTGTGCTAACCCCACGGAACCCAACCAACATTGGGGATCCAACTTTCTAAACTCTCACATCTTCGTTTGTTTCAAATGCAGGTCGTACAAATCGTCCTTTGGTTCCCCCCCCCTTAACAATCTAACCCATATTTGGGTAATCAAGCCTGCTTAAATACTTATTGACAGGGGGATTGCTAAAAGGCTCATGTATTTCTGTGAAAAAGTTTATCGGTGACAGTTAGATTCGGGATTGACACTTTGGTGCTATTTATGGGTTATGGATATTATGTCGTTGTTGATAGTGGAATCTCCAGGGTATTTTATGTGGAAGGATCTGGGCTTATTGTTTTCTGTCGCGTCAATTTTTGATTCGATTTGGAAGTTGCCTTCAGGAATAGCATTTGTTATGTTCGTGATCCGGATGGTGTTGAATTACTTAAAGTTCTCGTTGGTTCTATTTATACTATATTTCTGTAGAAGAAATGATGAAGTCCTCCCTATTTGCTTGCTATCCAATAGCCTCCATGCATAAATCATGGTTATGGCATCGGCGCCGACGTTTAAATCACTTGAAACTTGGTTACATCAATGATCTTCAAGAAAAGACCTTGTCAGAGGCTTACCTAGATTGAAGTTTGAAATAAGATGTCATCTTTGTTCTACATGTCTAATTAGGAAGAGCAAAAAGCAATACCCACAAACCCAAGCTTGGAAAACACAATTTGGGATGTTCTAAAACACCCCTTCATATGGATTTATGTGGGATCCGATGCCGGTGTGCAAACTATTTAATGGGAAGAAATACATCTTGGTAATATCGATGATTTCTCTCGGTTTGTGGGTCAAGTTTGTGAGATCAAGGATGAAACATCCAACGGTTGTCATCATTTTTCTGAAGCAAAATACAATTCTGGTCTTAACAAAATTGTAAGATTCATCCGCTCCGACAATGGAATTGAATTTGTCAACAAGACTCTGTATGATTATTATGAAAGCATTGGAATCTTTCACCAAAAGACAGTGCCAAGGAACTCCATAGCAGAAGACGGTTGTCGAAAGACGGAATCCGAAATTCTTGTCGAGGCAGCTCGGACCAATGCTAATACTTCTCAAAGGCTACCGATGTTTCTTTGGGCTGAAGTTGTGGCTTACTGCCTGTTACACCCAAAAACGTTCCTTATTCACAACAGTCACGACCCAAACCCCATATGAGCTACCAGTACACAATAAGAAGCCTGATCATACATTTTTTCGGGTCTTTGGTGCTCTTTGTTACCCTACAAATGACAGCGAGAATCTTGGAAAACTACAACCAAGGGCTGATATTAGAATTTTCATTGGAATATGCAAACCGAGCAGGAAAGGGTTATAGATTCTACAACAAACGAACCGATAAATCAATGGAACTATTCACGTTTAATTCGATGAGCTGACTGAGCAAATGGCTCCTGTACAATCCAGTCCAGGACCCGCTCCTAGCCTGTTGACGCCTGGACCATATAAGGCAGGACTCGTTACACATCCTGCTACCTGCTATACCTATGTACCTCACAAATATGATTTGGAGATGTTGTTACAATCTTTATGGTTGATGAATATTTTATCACACGTGGTATCCGTTAGGATCCTATTCCTAATGAAGTACAAGACCTGGTCATTCCTACAGGTCCATCAGTGTCTATTTCTATTGATCTCGACGCACCATCGGGAAGTCATATGTCATCACCATTGGATCATCATTCCTCTTCGGTACATCATGGTGTAGAAAGGTGAGCAATATGAAAAGTTATCCCGTTGCTGTAGCTGATCCCGATACCATTTAGTTAATGTTTCGCCCCAGCTTAAACTCTGAGCTTCATCATCTGGGGAAATCACCAATTACTCGAATCCCCCAACAATAAACTCATCCTCATGAACATATCTGGAAATTGGGGACTCCGTCTCTCATCCTCTTGATAACTATTATTGGGAATCCCTCTCGCACCGGTATCCACTCGAAAAAAAGCATTGCTACGGATGCTTTGTGTGCTTCTACAATTCCTACTATCACCAAAAGTCGAACCGAAAAACTTCAAAATCGTGCAGGCTACTGAAGCTGCTGGTTTCAAGCCATGCAAGATAGAATCTATTAATTTGATCGACTGTGGACGATGGGAATTATACCACTCCTGACAGTGCCATGATTCTTGCTCTCAAGTGGATTGTCATTAGGTGGAATTGACGGTATGGTGATGTGTTGAAAAACAAGGCTCGTCTGCTGTAGCAAAAGGATTTCGTCAAGAAGAAGTCTAGATTGTGAAGGTAATCCTTCGCCCGGTTGCTCGTCTTGAAGCATCAGGATATTCATTGCAATGCCGCCAGCAAAAACATGTCAATTTATCACTGGACGTTGGAAAACTGCATTCGTAAATGGCTGAGGCTCAAAGAAGAAGTCTATGTCTAACAAACCGGCTAGGCTTTGTTGACCCAGAGAAGAACGTCCAAATCATGTCTATCGTCTGAAGGAAAGCACTTTAGAGGTTAAAACAGGCTCCCCGGGCATGTTATGACACTTTGTCAAAGTTTCTTGTTCTGGCACAAGGATTCTCCTAAGGTGTCGTCGATCCAACCATGTTCATTCGGAAAACAGGGCAAACACACTTTCATGTTCAAATTTGTTGATGTTATCATATTTGCCTCGACCGACCCAAAGATTGTGAACATTTTTTTCTAATGAAAAGCGTTCTAAATTTTTAAATGTCGATGATGGGTCAAATATTCATTTTTCTTAGGGCTTATAAATTTCTCAAAATCTAGAGGCATTTTCATTAATTATTAAATATGCAAATGAGATTTTAAAGAAATTTGATCTTCTAAAGTGACCCCTGTTGACCACTCCTATGGTGAGCGAACAAAAATGGATGAGGACCTCTCAGGGACCCCTTTGACCTGACCAAATACGTTAGGCATGATTGCGGTCCCTGATGTACTCACAGCTAGTCTGACCTGACTCGTATTATTGCTATGTGCATGTGTGCTTGTTATCTATCTAGGCACTAAAAGGCAACATTGAGGCAGTTAAACGGGTCTTTCCACATATCTCCAAGGGTCTTTCAATTGGGTCTTTGTATGCGGAAAAAGACACCGCCATGGCACTAACAGCTATACGCAGAACAGATCATGCAGGTTGTCAGAGACCACTCGCAGAAGTACAATCTGGCATGTTGCTCGTTCCTTGGTGATTAAGTTTGTCAGCTGGTCATCAAAGAAGCAAAACTAGCACGTCCATTCGTCTATAGAGGCTGAATTACCTCAGCGATGTTTTGGTTGTTGTGCCTAAATTATGGATGCGGTTCAATTATCAGATTATGGCTTCACTTACATCGCTCCCTCTGTTATTATGACACACATGAGTGCCATTAGCCTCTGCTTGCAACTAACGGTTTAGCACTCCAGGTCTAAACACATCGGACATCCGACATCATTTCATCTAGAACAAGTGGAAAAAGGAGTGGTTGAGTTGTTATTTGTTAAGGGACCGAGTATCAATGGCGGATATATTTCTCTAAGGCGCTGCCCAGAGAAACGATCAAATTCATTCTCCAAGGCTTTGACAATGAAGTGTATGAAGCCGGAGACAACTCAAGAGTCTTCTAGGTTGATCAGGCCATGAGTAACGGATTGGTTCAAGTATCCTATGTAATTTATTGTTACATACTTAACCAAAAAAGAAAAAATACAAAAATATAAAAACAATATTAAATATCACATAAAAATCAGAAAATAGAAAAATGCCAAAATAGTTTTTCTTCACAAATCATGTCTTGTTTATCGATAACATTTACGGTTCATAGTAATGCTATTCAATAATGAACACGGGGTCTTTAAATGAAGCTCGAACGAAAGTTTTTAACCTTTCAAACATGTTTTAATGGCTCTTGTAGTTATTTTAGACTGCAACCCGCTTTCAAAATGAGAAAGCTCGGTCGTTTAAAAAGACGGCTGTTACTAACAAACGGCGTGATTAAGTCTCCCGGGCCACTGGATTACTTTATATCCGTGCACCCTCGATCTAATGTACACTTCAGTGCATTATTTCTTGATTAAGAAGAGAAGTCTTCTGTTATCATTATATTTTTCCGTCTATGATTCTTTCAAAAATTATTCGGATTTCACGTGTTTGGCCTTTAATTTGTTTTGATAATCAATCGGACTTGGAGGATTTTTCATTAATTTGACACTCAATCAACGACTATAGCTCTTTAAATAGAAAAAAGGGTCATTGATTGAGGGGGAGAGTGGTTTTTTCAAATTCATGACATCTATCAGGCATTTTTCAACACACAAGATTTGGGTAACTAACGAGGCTATGGATTAAGGGGGAGTTAAACTGGAGTTGACTCAAAATGGTTCAAATATGTCAATTGAATGTTCGTTTAGGATCTTATTTTCTACGTGCTAACTGTATCCTAGGCTTATTAAATGTGAAGGACCAATTGTGTCATTTCCCCAAAGTTAATCAATCCATTAGTTGCTATGTATCCCTAAACGTTAAAGAAATATGAAAAGTGAGGGACCATTTGTGTAATTTACCTTACATAATTAGAAATAAGATGGTGAGGGGAACCAATTATGTCAAATGATGAAAGGTTGTAAAAACTAGGTACATTTAATGGTGTTGCATTTTTGACTTTGGGGTCAAAAACAATATCTAGTGAAACTTTTTCAACTATTCTTTCTCAATAGTCTCTTAGTTGCGATTTGATTAAAGCTGTGGTGGGGTTTTCTAGTGTGTTTCTTCTCTTAGGTTCATGCATAACGTTGTTTAATCACTATCTCACTTTTATCTTTAACATCATGATCTGAAAATCGTAAAAATGTGTGGTTTTTGTTAGGACCCTCGTGTGATTACCTCTTCGAATCACTGGTTAGTGTTTGATATTATGTTTTAATTACTGGGTTTACATTTACTTATGTGTTAGATGCTTTTTTAATGCTTGAATTGATTCCATGCCTCCTCCATTAGTGTCCTTATGATTTTCGAATAGTGGTTGCCCTTTAAGGCTAATTGATACTCGTTGGATGCTTGTAAGTTGAAAGTGCTTAGTGTTATTGTTTAAATGGTTGGTAAGCATCATAGTCTGTGTAGTGTGATATTGATTAGTCAAGGAAGCCTTAACTGGTATGAGTGAATCTGCGAGACTTAGACATTCGTCGTTGCTGTCTGATTCAAGTTGCTTGATTGCGTTTTGAGTTTGCGTTCATGTTGTGTTTTGATAGTAGGTTCTTGGTTGCGATTTGTGATGAGTGTAAAATACACATATCCGTTATTACCTAAAATAACCCTAAATGACCCAAAACAGTCTAAAAATGGCAAAAATATGTTTGTTTTTGTGTTTTTTTTGTGTGTGCAGGTACGGTTAAATCAAAAATCACAAGAAAACCGTCAAAAACGGGTAAACACGGACACGAGAAAAACGCGACAGTAGAACAAGAGCACAAGAGAAGCCAAAGATTCAAAGCCAAAGCCAAGAAAAGTCAACCCTTGGTCAATTCTCAGTCAACAAAAGTCAACCAATAAAGACAAAAAACTCAAAATGTTTCAAATCAACCCTCCAAGTTTCAAAAGTTACACAAATGGGGGTCCTTCTGACTTAATGGGCCTTAAACCTCTTAAATATCCTACCCGGATCTAAAGGCCCAAGATTAAAAGCCCATTACCCTAGCCCACACCCTTTTTATAAAACCACAAGGACCATTCCTGTCAATTTTCAAAGTCTTTTTTACCTTACACCTTTATAAACCAAACACAAGGACTAAAGTTGCAAAATGCCCAAAGTTTAAACTTGTTTTACCCCGATTCAGTTATAAAGGGCGTGAATCCATGGTTACTATTCATCGTCCCCTTCAATTCACCACACATGGTAAAACAAAGGGCTTTTCATAATTAAGGAGTACAATGGGCTACTCAAGTGAAGTACAACGCAATAGCAGGGTCAAATTAGTCTAATCAAGTACTCTCATTAGCTATCTCAAGCTATCAAGCCACATGGATGTAGAGAAAGCACAAAAGAGGATGGGTTTTATGCTGGAAGCACTCACAAAACAAGCATAAGCTGTCACATAAAAGAATGACAGCTTGGCAATCCGTGGGAAAAAGATCATGATCCAAAGGCTCTAAATCATAATCCAATGATTAGGAAAATGAATGACATAGATTAGTGATGCAAAGCATGGCCTAGAATCTTCTTCTCAGCAACTTTAAAAGGACATCAACCACACATACAACGAGGAGGGTTTTTTAGAGGTAGCTTGGTATTTTTTGCTTAAAATTAGCTTATTGTAGCCTTTAAAATTAGTTGTAACTTTCTTTTGATAATGTAATCAAGTTTTTATTTTAATGAAATTGGTTTTGCCCTTAAATAATTTATCCAAGCTCTTTTTAATTTCACTTATAGTTTTCATTTATCTCTCAAATAGTAAGCTACAGTTAACCTATAAGCTCTTCAAAAGCTCTAATAAGTCTTTAAGCTTTTGATTGAGTCTTAAACATTTCTTAATTAAACTGAATCTAAAAATAAGAAGTACACCTTGTCTATTAGATTATATGCTCATGGAAGGGGATTCAGTTAAGGAAGGAACCCCAAGGACCTTTACTAGCTTATTTATGATAAGCCAGAGCTAGTAGATAAGCTCTATGAGCCATTTATGCCTTTGTTAAGCTAAGGCTCAAGTAAGTCTCTCTTTACTTTTAAGTTCTTACATTCCTAGCTTAAATTGTGCTTAACTGCTTATTAGCTTATCAATAGTGCTTATCTTATTGCTTATTTGTGATTTATATTGTTACTTAGTGCTTAATCATCATCTGTTTTTAGCTTAACTAGTTTAGATCATAGTTTGTTTTCAATTCTGTCCTAAAACCATTAAAAGCCAAAAATAAGTAGTTTAGCTTAAATTCTTAGATATAGCTTATTTGATTAATGAAAAATGTTTGTTAAGCTTGTTAAAAGCTGTTAGTTATCTGGTAATTAGAATTAGATCATTAGATCTTAATAAAATAAGCTTAATCAAATCTGTCACAATTTAAAGGGGTGTTTGGGTTAAACCTGTTTGACAATCAAAAGTCAAAGGAATTTGTGCAATTTGTTTGAGACAGCTTTGATTTCATTTAAAAACATTAGGAAAAGAGTTTTCACAAGTTAGTTTTTAAAATTAAAAGAGTTTGAGCTTAATTTTAGTATTCCTGCACCAGGGGAATTTTTCTTTTGATTTTCACTTGTGCAAATTTTGAACCAAGCCATCTAAGGCTTGGTTCTTGCTTGATTAGAGTTTGTACACACTCAACAAGAGTTTTGAGTGCAGGTAACCTCACTAGGTTACCCTGTACATTTGGTTTGGCTAATTGCAATTTGCATCAGCAGTACTAACATCAGTTAGTTACTGCTAGCTTTTTGGTGTTTCATTTAGCTTATAATTGTAGAGTCTAGGGTATTATCTTTATATAGCTTATAGTTTAGGCATAGCGTAGTATAGTATCAAGCATAGTATTCCATTTTTCTAGCTTAACTTACTTGGCTTATTTGCTTTCAAAAGTCATCAAAAATTTCCAAGAAGCCAAAAAAAAACAAAAAACTGAGTAGTATTAGCTTGCTTTTCACTTTAGAATTTTAAGTTGTGGCATCTGATTTACTTGTCTAGAATTATAGCTTATTAGGTGATAGTTAAGTTGTCATAAGCTTAGCTTAAATCTTGGCTTATTTTGCATTTTGAGCTTAGCTTAATTTTTTTAGCTTTTAGAGTTTTGTCTTAAGTTTGCAGGTTTGTTCATTAAATTTAGGTAGCTTATAGTATTAGTTTGTTAAAAAAACTTTTTAGAACTAGCTTATGCTCATCATAAGCTCCTTAGATCTTCTTTTATTTTTGAAATTGAGCTTATATTGAAGCTTGTGCAAAGCTTTTAGTTAAATCAAGCAAAAGTGAGCTCCAAAAGTTACTTTCTGAAATCATGATCTCACAAAGCTCTTTTTGAGCTTAATTTTGAGTTTAAGCTAGTATTGTCTTTATAAAAATTGTTCAAAAAAAAATTTATATCTTTAGTTTTTTAGCTTTTGGTTTTTAAATATTTTCAAAAAAAATAAAAAAATTAGCAAACAAGGGGTTTGCCTTGCTCGAACCCACGACTTACTCTTATAAACCCAACATGTTAACCATCATGCTACAATAGCTCATCCGTCCTCTTCTCTTTCCATTTAATCTTTAAACACATTTTCATTTCCCTTTTAGCTAATAAGTCGTAGCTTAACTACGGGCTTATTGAGTTATTTGTTTTTTAAGCTGTACAACCTTTCTTTTATTTTTCCTTAAATCTTTGTTTGCATTTTAGTATTTTACTGAATTTTTTAGATTTTTCCTTTTTATTTTTACCAATTTACTAGGATTTTTTCGTAGGTTTAAAAATTTTAAAATACATAAAACAGTAAAAAAGATTAAAAAAATTACAAAAAATAGTTTTTAGACTTCATTAAAATTACTTTTTAAGGTTTACATTCAGGAAAATCATTTTCACCACTTATAGATTTTAATTTTCATTTTTAAGCTTTTATTTTTAAGTTTAAAATATATGACTTAAATAAAAAGTAAAATTTAGGGCTTTTACTTTTATAAAATTTCTCTACATTTTCTTTTCTCTAGTATAATTTTTATAAATTTTTTAGGTTTATTTTTTTAATAGTTTTATTATTTTTATACTTTTAATTAGTATTAAATCTTAGAAAATTCATATCTTAAAATCTAAAAAGCCAAAAATAGTGATTCTTTTTTCTAAAATTTTCTTTTGTCCTAATTTAGGTTTAGCAACTTAGTTCGCATTTTTAGGGTTTAATTTTAGTATACTAGCTTAATTGTCGCGTTTTATTTGTTTTCCGTTAATATTTTTAAGTGTTTAAATTGATTTTAATTGTTAAATTTTAATTGTGCTTTTATTTAGTAGATATAGATTATCAAATCATCTATTTTCTCATTCAAATCATAATCCGAGCTTAAACGTGGTTTCAATTGCACAAGTCGTTGGGGAAACGACCCGGGTGATCATTCTTCCCGGTTAAATATACGTATTATATATTGTATTATATATTTTTAAGAGTGAATTTTCTTTAAAGGAAACTTTGGGATTATTCTTAATTGCTCTTTGGAATATTATTATAGTATATTTTATAGTGTATAAAACTACATCAGCCATGAAAATGGAACATTATTTGGCCCATACAAACTATCCAATCTGGGAAGTTATACAAAATGGGAATGTGAAGATCCTTTCGTCCTCGAAAGTTTCATTTTTGTTAAATATTTCAAAAATCCAAAAAAATATAAAAATATAAAAAGTAAAAAATATTTTCTTTTTCTTTTTAGTATAATTATCATAAAAACATAAAAAAAATCAAAAATATAAAAAAATTGTCCTTAAAAAATAAATACACACTACACAAGTTAGTATAGAACCCAACATCATTATCCGTCGAATTGGTTTTATCATAAAATAAGTACGGTGTGAACTTGAAAAGTTTCCTTATCGAACAAGATCAAAAACTTGCCATTTGTCGTCTTTACCAAAATAGGCTACATGAAGAAGAATTTATTAGAGATACGTGAAAGTAAGTTGATTATTTGGTTTTAAGTTGTCTTTCGTGTATCCGTTTATAAAATAGATTGTTAAAATTGAAGAATATTATATAAAATATTTATATATATACTATTTATATATTTATAGTATACATATCCGTTTAAAATACTTTGTTAAAAAAAAAATTCAAAAATCAAAAAAAAATTAGTGTAATTTTTGTTTGCTTTTTAATTTCTTTATTTTTAGTGCATGCGCACTCGATCTCAAGCTCGTAATCGAAATCGTCGACAACAACAATTAACAACGGTTATTGTTGAGGAACCCGAGTTTCCAATGGCCGACAATCGTACCATGGCTCAAATGCTACAAGCTCCCATCGAGGGATACGAAGATGCAATTGTTGTTCCACCGATAAATGCAAACAATTTTGAGCTTAAACAACCTTTGATCAACCTTGTGCAAAGTAATAAGTTCACGGGTAGACAAGACCCTCATAATCATCTTCGATTTTTCAACAAGGTCACTTCAACGTTTAGACATCCCGAAGTTCCGAACACTTCGATTAAGCTTTTGCTTTTTCCTTTCTCTCTAGACGGTGAAGCCCGAGATTGGCTAGATAAGGAACCTCCTAGATCAATTCTCACATGGGATGACCTTGTTTCAAAGTTCATAAACCAATTCTTTCCACCTTCGAAAACAACTTACCTTCGAAACAAAATCACTACTTTCTACCAAGAACCGAATGAAACCTTCAACGAAGCATGGGAACGTTTCAAAGAACTTCTTCGTCAATGTCCTCATCATGGTTTCTCGGAATTACATCAACTTGATACGTTCTACAATTCTTTGAATACCAATGATCAAGATGCTTTAGATTCCGCCGCGGGTGGCAATTTTCTAGATAAGATGCCTCGAGAAGGTTTAGCCATAATCAAAAGTAAATCCAAAGTGCGTTATTCAAGAAGTCGTCTGAATGATTCAAGAGCGATTACGAATGCTCCTTCTTCTACTTCTTTACCTTCTAATAATTCTTTTGAGATTCAACAAATGGCCGCCTTACTTGAAGACAAAATGAATATTCGAATGAGCCGTTTAGAGAAAGCAATTAGTGAAAAGAATGTTACGACTCCTGCTACCGTCAAAGCAGTCGAGGAAGTTTGTGTCACATGTGGTTCAAACCATAATTTCAACAATTGTCCGTTAACAAGGAATGAATTTCCCGTTTTTCATGATAACATTCATCAATTCCAACAAACCGCCGCCGTTGGCAACTTTGTTCAAAGAAATCCTCCTAATTTGGGCCAAACCTCATATGAGACCACCGGGTTTCAATCAACCAAATGTTCAAAACAACCAAGGAAACCAAAACCGATATCAAGGAAACAATTTCAATTCGAATCAAAACCGTGGAGGCAATTTCAACCAAAACCGTCAAAACAATCAAGGAGCCGTTTATCAAGCCCCACCATACCAACCACCAACAAATCAACCTTTGGTTAATCAAGCTTTACCTCCCGTTTCACAAATTCAAGGTGTTTCTAAAACGGATTTTGAAAGTTATGCTAAGGCTAATGATGCGAACATGAATAACTTGCAAATGAAGTTGGATAATTTTCAAAGAAACCAAAATGATTTTCAAAGAGTTTACAATGATTCTCAAAAGAAGCAAGATGATTTTCAGAAGATGATGCTCAGTTTCATGCAAAACTATCACACCAACCAAGCTTCAAGTTCAAGTTCGTTACCAAGCAATACCATTCCAAACCCTAGGAACGAAGCCAAGGCAATTACCACACGAAGTGGTGCCTCATATGACGGACCTCCAATTCCACCGCCGGTGGTGGAAAAGGAACCTGAGGTGACAAAGGATACGGAGCTACCTAGCACCGAAGACATCCAACCTCAAGTTGTCCAAGACTTAGGAAAAGACAAAGAACCAATCAAAGAGCCTTCTTTTGCTCAAAAGACCAAGACTAGTTTGCCTTACCCTTCAAGACTTGCAAAAGAGAAAATTCGTGAAAAGGATGATATCCTAGCTTCAAAGTTTATGGAAATTTTCCGTAATCTTCACTTTGAGCTAAGTTTCGCGACACATTTAAATGAAAATTATAGTGCGGTTGTCCTTAAAAAGCTTCCAGAAAAGCTAGGTGACCCCGGTTGATTTCTTATTCCATGCGATTTTTAGGAGTTTGATAATTGCTTAGCCCTAGCCGATTTAGGTGCTAGCATTCCCGAGAAGCTCGAAGATCCGGGAAAATTTCTTATCCCATGTGCTTTACAAGAACTTGATAGGACTAGTGCTTTAGCCGATTCCGGAGCTAGCATAAATCTTTTACCTCATTCTATCTACAAGCAACTTGGGCTTGGAGCTTTGAAGCCTACCCGAATGACACTCGAGCTTGCTAACTGTTCTGTTACACATCTAATGGTTGTAAAGGCCAGAGACGATTAGTAAGAGTTGATGGTATCACTTTTCATGTCGGAATTTGTAGGTGTTAATTTTGAACCAGACCCGAGAGTGCCTATTATTTTAGGAAGACCTTTCCTTCGCACCGCAAAGGGGCCTCTTTGATTTGTTACGAGAAAAATTGACTTTTAAGAGTTGAAAGAAGATCTTGTTACTAAGCCGATACATCCTGAGAAAAACGAGAAAAGAAATTTGTTCATCTATTTCTTTCATTGATTTTTCAAAAAGACGCTCCTTTAAGTGGTAGTACCACTATACCATTCGAATGCTCCTTTCCTAGTTCTTCTAGATGAAGACTGTGATATCTAACTTTCGAGAAATTCACGAGTGAATTCACTCCTCTTAACTCATTACCACCGGGTGATGACGTTTCAATCATAGAAGGATATTTCATGAAGAAACTTTCAAATTCCTCTTTTCGAATTCGAGATGATAATTTTCCAAATCAAGCAACGTTAATCCTCACTTTGAAGAGAACGATAAGATCTCAAGAATTAAATGCTTCTCCTTCCTTCACACTTACTTCAATGCGAAGAAAGTGAATTAAAGCTTATCTTGAAAGGAGATTCGATTCCACCGGGAATTGATCTTACCCTTCCACCCATCCTTGAAGTTTCAAGTAGCAATCCTACTTCCGCTACTCTCACCGGAGAGATGGTTTGTTCATGGAAGACGCCGATGTTTTTCTCGTTAATACGATTTGTTTGGAGAATGATGACTCGTATTGCGATAAGGAAAAAGATAATTTGTCTTTTAGCAACGTTCTTACATAAAAAACCAAAACCTCATCCTCAAGAAGTTGAGATGAAAGATGACAAAGTTTCAAATCAAATACCAATTGATACCATTGTTATGCCAATAAGAATTTCTTTTGATAATCCGATTGATTTTAATGATCATTTTTCCAAACCAAAGGATTTAAAAAAGGACTTAACCGTTGCACTTGATTCCACCAACTCAAGTATTTTACCACCTCCTTTGTTAGATTCCGACTCGCCTTTCACTGCGGAGTTGTCAGCTAGTATTACCTTGAATTCTCTCAAAAACGAGGACAAAGTATTCAAACCAGGTATACTAGTTTATCATGCCATTCATGATAAAGATCTTGTAACATTGGAGAAGAATTTAAGAGAGAACATTTCCTCCGGGACTCTCTTATTTCTCGATGATCCGTCAATTCCTCGTTCTCCTCCAGAACCACCAGATGTTTGCATGAGATTTAAGCCCATTTTGGCTATGAAAGATGATTTTGTTAAGCCTAATGAAGATTTTTACAAAACGGTGTTATCTTTAAATGTTAAAGATGTCGATTCCTTCACTTTTATCATTTGGACTTTTCTTCCATATTTCACTTACCCCGAGGATTCACCTTTGATTTTCTCCTTTAGGAGTGAGAATTTTGTTTTTGACCCCGGCATCATCACATTTCATATTTCTTATCTTAAGCCGGTGGCCTTTTTAATGGAAGTTTTCCACATTTTCTCTTCCTAAGGATAATTAAATTCATGGATCGAGTCAAGCTTGCGACTCGGTAACAAAAAACAAGCCTCTTCGTGGGAGTTCACCCCATGCCTATCCTTTTCTATTTTCTTTCTATTTTTAATGTGTTGTGATATGTTGAGGCTAGCCTTTTCGTTCTTTGTGTTGTTGTTTGGTAACTTGTGATTATTTTGCAGGATTGAACCACAATTTCAGAAGCTTCTCGTGTCGGTGATTTGTCAGTTTCATACTCGAGCTTCCTATCCTTTTTTGAAATTTAGTTTGGGGAGATCCGATATCCTTTCATCTTATCGATTCACGTTTATCTTTGCATACTTCATAAACGGCTTAGATTTTTGTAGACCCGACCTTAAACATTGAGGACAATGTTTCGTTTTAGTTTGGGGAAGGAATCTATCGATTTGATGTTACTTGCTTATTGTTATTTGTTTCAACACGTACCCGTTTTTTCCCAACCAAAATAGCAAAAATTTTAAATTTTTAGATCTTATTAGTAGAAAAAAATGGAAATATATATATATATATATATATATATATATATATATATATATATGTTTGATAAAAAAAATAAGTGTTAAGATACTAATGTATGGTTTCCGTTGGTAAGAATAAAAAGTAATTTTGAACGCCAATCGAACGTGTGAGTTCTAGCTTTCTCCGCTTAACAATTAATGATGATGAGTTTTGTGCTAGTCTCATGTAGACTTTAAACATGCTAGACTTGAAATCACTAGTAAATGTAAGACTTGTGCTAAATTCTCAAGTAGATTTTAAATATGCCAGTGGATTTTATATAGCTAAGTATTTGCGAATTTCGTTAACTTAAGGTTATAAATTGCAAAGAATAAGAATGATAGTGGCTAAACAAAGTTTATTTGGAAAAACTTAAAGGCCTATAAGAATAACTTATGGTTTTTCTTCCCCGAATTCTTAAAATGATTAATTATACGTGTTCTCTTTAATTTTTACAAATTAGAGTTTTACTCTTAAAAGTCTAATCAACATATTTAGAGAAAAAGCTTTATCGATGAAGTCAACATCATTTGTAAATAAGAATTTTAGTTCAAGTTTAAAATTGGTTTTTCTATAACCAAATTTTTCTATTTGCAAAAATAATATGTAGAATTAAATATATATATATAAATAATTATATAATATATAAATAATATATATATATATATATATATTGATATATATAAATAGTATAATATATAATGATGATGAAAAAAAAAATTTGGTAGTTGGTGAATAAAAGGATGCAAGTTATAAATCCTATTGTTAATAATTGCTATACAACCTCCATCGCAATAAAGGCACCATGGACATTTGTCGGTTTCACTCCCGATGTGACATCGAAAGAAAGGATGGAGAAGTATATTATATGGATGGTATCATAATAAGTACACGGTCTCTGTCGAGGCGTGCCGATGGGTTCGTCGAAAGAAAAGTGATACCGATTCCTAGCCTAATAATGTAAATAGTAATAATAATGTTGCAAGTTAGAAAATAAATAGTAAAAGTTTCATTCTCTAAAACCAAAGTATTCTTTTGAACCAAAATTTGCAAAAGTCTACAAGGCTTTTTCATCGGAAGTTCATGCGTCTCGATTATTATTCTCCGGATGGGGTGTCAAAAGCCTTAGCACTTACCCGATGACGGTGGGATGCTAGAGAAGAAAGTCATTCATGGGACAAGTGAACACGATGTTCCTAAGCTAAGCGAGTTTTTGTTTCTTTGAGTAGTGTCTTACTAAGTGATAAACATATTAACCCAAAAGCCCATGTGTAAAGCTTAGATTGGATTTCCAATATCCTAAATTTTGTGGATTTAATGGTTTAAATTAATTTGAGCACACACACTTAAATATATGATTTATGTCGGGAAGAGAAATTCACAAGTTGTAATTATAAGTAGTCTTAGCATCTTAGCTCGTACTTAACGGTGATCTTATTTTTAAGCTTAGTATGGGAAAAGTGAAAAATCGGGAATGACGAAGTTATCTTTTAGACACTTAATTGTGCTTTTTGTTCTATGATCCTAAAAGTTACCACTAAGGTAATGAAAACATTACATTATGTCAACACAAAAATAAGTGTAGTAGGTAGTTAATTATTAAAAAAATCATAAAAAAGAAAACATTTTTAGAACATAGAATAGGGTGTTTTTATAACTTGTGATCTCTTAGTTCTCTTAACAAAAATCTTTGCTACTTTCCAAAGGTTAAGTTTGGGGAAGTTTTGAGATTTTTGGTTATAAGGCATGTAATATTACGTGATGACACGCAATCGTTTAGTTTGGGGAATTTTGATAAGTGTAAAATAAACATATCCGTTAACACCAAATATGACCCTAAATGACTAAAAACATACTTAAACTGGCAAAAATATACTTGTTTTTGTGTTTTGTGTGTGCAGGTACGGATATATCAAAAATCACAAGAAAACCGTCAAAAAACGGGCAAACACGGATACGAGAACGGAAGAGTGTGCAAGAGCCGAAAGCCAAAGTCAAAAAGTCAAACCTTGGTCAATAGAAGTCAACCACTAGAAGACAAAAATCCTAATGTTTCCATTTAAGTTCCCCAAGTTCCAAAAGTTACACAAATGGTCCCTAAGGCTTAATGGGCCCTAAACCCTTAAAAAACCTTACCCGGATCCAAAAGCCCAAATCAAAAGCCCAAATCAAAAGCCCAAAACCTTAATCCATAACCTTTTATAAAACCACAGGGACCATTTTTGTCATTTCTGAAAGTTACTTTACACCTAAACTTTTACCTTCACAAAAAGAGTGGACTAAACTTGCCATTACCCAAAGTTTCAAATCTATTTACCCTTCAGTTAGAAAAGGCCCAAAGATAGGTTACTATTCACTCCATCCCCTACCAATTCACCACCCCAGTGAAAAACAAAAGGCAATTCTAAATTGAAGGGTGAAATAGACAATTCAAGGGTTCTAGAACAAGAGGGCATGGTCAAAAATGTCACTTCAAGGCATCCTATTGGTCAAGAAAAGCAAGGAATGACACATGGTTGATTGAAAGCACAAGGGAAGGAGACCATTTTTACACTGAAAGTACTCACATAACTAGTCACCAGGACGTCATCATAAAAGAATGACTCTTGTCAATCCGTGTGATCCTAAGATGATCCAATGGCCAAAATTAACTCTACAATGATTGAAAGGATCTAAGGGTCAAGGTTTGGAGGAGGTCTAACCGTTTTCAAGGCCTAGAAGGTTCAGACAAAGGCTATAAATAAAGACCACTTCTCACACACACACATATGTAGATTTTAGCTTTTAGTTAGTTTTTTAAGTTTTAGCTTATTTTTTAGCTTATATAATTTCCTTTTAAGTAATGTAATCAAGCTTTCATCAATGAAATTCAGTTTTACTTTATCATAAGCTCTTTTTGTTTTCTTTCATAAAGCTCCTATTTCTCTTCAAATATTAAGCTACTGTCTCATAAGCTCTTAATAGCTCTCATAAGTCTTTAAGCTTATGATAGAGCTTAAGTCGTTTAATCTTACTTAAATAAATAAAATCAGCTTAATACATTTTATATTTGGAATTATAAGCCTATGGAAGGGGATTCAATCATGGAAGGAATCCCGAGGACTTTTACTAGCTTATCCATAAGGATAAGCTAGAGCTGTAGACAAGCTCTAAGAGCCTTTAAGCTTTTGTTAATCTGAAGCCATTTGTAAGTTTTCTATTTACTTTCTTGTGCTTTAAATTTTAGCTTAAAATTACTTAAGTAGCTTAGATTTCCTATTTGCTTATAATTTTTGGAAAGCTTACGTTAAGTTCTAGCTGCTATTTTGTCTTAGTTTGATCTTCTTTTGCTTATTAATAATCTGTTTTAGTTTTCATCAGGTAGATCTTAGTTAATTTTAAAATTCTGTCATAAATCAATAAAAACCAAAAAAAATATAAGTAGCATTAGTTGCAGATCTTAGATTTTGGCTTATTTAAGAGCTGTTTATCATGTTTCATACTTTTGTAAAAGCACACTAATGTTTTGTACAAGGTTTAGCAAAAAAAAAAAAAAAAAATGTATTAGCATTTTTAAAGCTCTTAATTGTCATCATTTTAAGGGTGTTTGGTTTACCTTGTTTGACAATCAAAAATCAAAGTATTGTTCTAATTTTGTTTGAGTCAGCTTTGAATTTCACTTATAATCATTAGTGAAAAGAGTTTTTAGAATTTAGATTACAAAAAATGAATAAGTAGGGGTTAATATGATGATTCCACACCAGGTAACTTTCTCCTTAAATTTCATTGCAAAACTATGATCCAGCAGTTTAGATAGGTTTGTGTGTGCATTGTGTTTATTTACTCTCAAATAGAGTAAATAGTGCATGTGTAACCATTTAGGTAACTTGCATTTCAATTGGTGGCTTTACCATTTGCATCAGTAGTAGTGACCTCAGTTACTACTGCTTGACTTTTGATCTCCATTTTAGAATAGCTTAAATAGGATTTAGGTTTTAAATCTTAGTAAGTTTTTAGATTACATATAATTTAGTATAGATTAAGTATTGTTTTTTCATTTTCTAGCTTATTCATTAAGGTAAATTAGCTTTTAAAAGTTCATATAAACCTCTAAAAACCAAAAACAGTAGTACTAGTGTGCCCCGTAGCTTTTTATACTTAGATTTCCCATCTTATAGAATTAAGATTTTAAGCTTAGATAGTAGTTGAAATAGTGGTTGATTAAGTTTCCAAAAGCTCAGCTTCTTCATAGCATATTAAGATTTTTCTAGCATATTTGGTTTTTGAGTTCTATGTAAGTTCCTGATTTGTTGTTTATAATCATAATTTAGATATTTTAGTAAGTGTTAGTTGTTAAAAAGCTGTTAAATCAATTTCTTTACATCATAAGCTTTTTAAGAACAACTTTAGTTTCAAAATTGAGCTTAAATTGAACCTGTGTGTAAGTTTTTAGTAAAAATTACTTTTGGAACCTCAAAAGCTACTTACTATAAACACATCACTTCATCATCATCAGACACTACAACATCATCATCATCAAGGACATGTGCAACGACATCATCTTCATTATTAATAAAATCAGCATTGTCTTCATTAGCATAAGCATTGTCATCATTAACAAGTGGGATGTCCACTTCTGTCGATTGAGCATTTATACTCAAATCTGTATGCTCCAAACAAGTCAAACCAATAGATAGTGTAACATGTGATGAACTGCTACCATGTATAACATCTTGATCGGACTCTGCCACATCTCATTCACGCTCATAACTTCTCATTTCTAGTCAAATAATCACCAAATCACATAAATTCACATAAAATAACACACAATTAGAATCTAAGAGCATATTCTAACATGATCAAATCACGCGGTTGCTACATCATCCCCACCTTAAGGGAATCTCGTCCTGAGATTCAACTACTGCTTTCCACATCACGGCTCGCAAACAAATGAGGATACTTTGACTTCATATGGTCCTCACGTTTCCAAGTATACTCTGGGCCACGCTTAGAGTCCCATCTAACTTTCACAATCAGGATCCTACTATGCTTTACTCTCTTAATTTCTCGATCCATTATCTCTACAGGCTCTTCAACAAAACGCAAGGTCTTGTCGACTTTAATTTCATTAATAAGAAAAGGATTACAATGCTTTTAAAAGAAAATTACATTAAGAAAAGATGAATAAGCTAGAAATAAGCTAATCTACACTACTCTAAACTACCCTACTCCTAGATCTAGATATCCCTCCCGTGTGAAAATGCATCTATTTATAACCATAAGATGAAGCTTCTAGGCCTCCCATACGCTCCCCTTGCCTTTGATCTCAGCCCTTTAAATCTTCTAATCATTGGATGATCAATCTTAACCGTTGGATTAAAATGTAGCACATAGATTGCCAAGCTGGCAATCCTACATCTTTGGAGGGGTTGTACTTCTTTAACATTGTTTTTAGTGTAATTTCTTTCTAATCATTGTGTTTCTTTGATAACCCCTGCAATCTTTGAGAGAGCTAGCCAATCATAGAGCTTTGGTGGACGTTATGAATTGATGAAGATGTCACTCGGTACTAAGGTATCATAGGCCACGCAGATTGAAGGGAAATTGTGTGTTTAAACCATTGATTTATCTATGAGGAGAATTTGGAACGAAGGTGTACAGTAACACCCATTCTGCGCCCTTTTTTTTTAACCGTTGATTGACTTGGGAATAAACAGGATTTGACTGGGCTCGGTTTATATTAAAAGGGATTTGGGCCGGTGTTTTTTTTGGCTCCGTAAGGTTTGGTTTTTTTATGTATTATAAATAACTTACGACCCGTATAGTCTTTATATTAAAAAAGACTAACAGTGTTATACATTTAGGTTTTCTAAATGAAAAATGATTTAATAATAGGGGCTGTTCTGGTGTTTTAAGGGGTTTTGACTTTTTTTTGAAGTTGACCATATGTTGACCAAGGTTTGACTTTTGTTGACCATAGCTTGATAATTCCCGGGCTTCTAGGCACTCTTTCCATTCTCGAGATCGGTTTTTGTCCGCGTTTTTATCTTTATTTGTCATTTTCATTATATCCGTACCTGCACATATACACAACCACAAAAACAAGCTTATTTTGCCATTTTATTCTGTTTTTTGGTTTATTTGGGCCCATTTTAAAAGGTAAAAGGTATGTGTAAAATAACACATACTAGGTGTATAGTCTAATCTCTCCCTGAATCCAAATATGATTCCCATGACACTGAGGGACACATTAAATGAAGTAAATAAATGCTCTAAGTCTTTAATTACTTAATGTCCTAGTTTGGGACTGTACACATTAAATAAAGAAACCAAATATTCTTAACTAGCCACCCCCTCCAACTCCAACTAACAGCCAATGTCCCCACTTCTCCCATATATCACTCAAATAACCCTCTATGCATTAAATGTGCACTCCTACAAACATTATCCCTTCCCAATATGTCTTGTCATACGCCGTTTGATAGTTATCCATACGTCATACCTACAAAAAGTACATGACAAAGAAACGGCAAAACAGTTGTTGAGACGAAAGGGACAGTGCAAGTGGGATGGCAGCATTAAAAGGGGTTACCAAACCATTTTTTAACTTCTTCTTAAAAATAAATATTTAAAAAATGTTGAAACCTTTCTAATTCCACCTATAAATACCCCAACTAACAAAAAACACACACATAATTTTTCAAAAGCAATCAAATTCTACAAAAATTTGCTCTAAAAGCTAAAAAGTGTATGTTTCAATATTTTCTGGGTACAGACAGTTTCATCAAATCATTTTTCTTGGTCAAAATTTTTATCTAAGGTATCCATCTTAGCATTTCAACAGCCTTGATAACATACCACTTATTTCACGCCAGCGATCAAAGTCAGACTCGAAATTATGACCATCTGGTAAATGATATATTGCCATTGTCCTTTTGCTTCAAATTTATCAAAAATGGCATCAAACCAAGCAACTGAGTATGCCCCTTAATGTGGCGACTTAATTATGGAGTCCATTGTTTTTCAAAAAAACAATGTTGTGGGAAATTTCAGTTATCCACCGACTGTCCCAGCCTACAAGCCAATATACAAGTTCTTGATGAACTGCCCACTAAAAATAGCCTTTACAAAATGTCCATCAGTCCTTTACCAAAACTTCCTCAGGGAGTTTTGGTTCACGGCCATTGCCTATCACTCAAATCTATCCACTAATGAGGATAAGCCCCGTCCACTCAAAGAGTTTCTAATCAAGTTCACAGTGATGAATGTTGGGACTTAAAGACTTCAAGATGATTCTTAGAGTTACTACTGCTCAGGTATATATTAGTGCTGTCAAGCATAACTTAGTACTGTTGGTGATACTAATGAAAATTATGCTAAGTAGTTAGTACTGGTAGTATAAAGTTACTACTACTAGTTACTACTATTACTATAATTTAGTACTATTAGTATAAAGTTACTGCTGCTAGTTGAAGTTAAGACTGCTGAGAGTTAAAGACTGAAATATATGCTAAGTAGTTAGTGCTGCTAGTAGTAAAGTTAAGACTGCTAGTACACAGTTACTACTATTAGTAATTATTAGTACTGCTAGTACTAATGTTACTACTGCTTATGTTTATTAGTACGCTGGTAACAAAAGTAATGCTGCTGGATAACAACTGCTAAAGACATACTACTTTAGAAGGAAAAAGACGAGTAAGAGATAAAGATTGGTTTGAAGAACACGGAAATACTTACGAAGTATAAGTATTGAGTATATTTTTTGTAAAAGATATGGTATAAGATTTTTGTATAAAAGATCATGATAACTTAGGAAAGTTTGTAACCTTGTAGGACTCCTTTTGTATAAAATGAGTCCTTAGGGTATAGAATTATATAATATAAAAAAATGAGTCATTGTCATAGCTTCAAGGTTGTAAACCCTAACACTATCAAAGAGTGTTCGTATTAATATATTGGAGCTTATTGTTTTGGTTATATTTTTGTGTGTTAAACATTCATTATTGTTATTCTTCTTAGTAGTATAAACTAGATTCCGCATAGTTTATATCATATACACCAAGTTTCATTCTTACTACCTTTGGATTTATCCAAGGATACTAAACCTTACATCAAGCTAAGGAGTTAAAGATCTATTCATTGGGATCAACAAGTGGTATTAGAGCTCTTGTTATAAAGCTTTGAATAAGAAGAAATCAACAACACATACAAAATCTAATTCTCAGTGATACAATAGAGGCAGGAACTACTTCTACAAATCTGACTGCAAAACTCCCTATTCTCAGCCCAGGGGATTATGATCTCTGGTTGATGAGGATAGAACAATACTTTCTCATGAACTGACTACTCCTTTTGGAAAGTTATTAAAAAAGTAACAAAGTGCTGGAAGAAAACAATTGGATGAACTGAGCAGGAATATGAACCTACAACAGCAGAAGAAAAGTAATGACAAGAAGGAATTGAGATAAGAAGCTAGAGGAACTCTGGTGAAAGGCTCTACCCCATAATAAGGATCACTGAAGTTCCATTCATATAAAGATGCAAAATTATTCATGGAAGCCATAGATAAGAGGTATGAAGGAACCAAGGAATCCAAGAAAGTTCAGAGAACTCTACTCAAGCAACAATATAAGAACTTTGCAGGATTAAGTTCAGAGATAATAGATCAAACTTTTGATAGGTTGCAAAACTTATTAGTTAGTTGGAAATTCAAGGCAAAGTTATTACACAAGAAGACATGAACTTAAAACTGTTGAGAAGTCTTCCATCTGAATGGAAGACTCATGCTTTGATATGGAGGAATAAACAGGAGATATAGACCATCAGTTTAGATAACTTACAACTTGAAGATATATGAACCTGAAATCTCAAGATCATCAAGTACAAGTCAATATCCACAAAATGTGGCTTTTGTGTCCTCCAACAGCACTAACAGCAATAGCAACACAAATGAAGCAGATAACTGTGACAACCGTCAATTTTCGGAACCTTAAATAACTATGTTACCCTTTTACTTTTCGAGTTTGACTTGACTTTTGACCGTTTGACCTTTTATCGTCAAAAAAAAAAAAATTCCCGCGTAACCGATAATTTTCCAAAATTTATTTTAATAATAAATCATAATTATTAGTACATAATTCTCATAATTTTTTTTTATTTTATTTCAAACTTAGTTGGCTCGAAAGCGACAACAACGCGTACCGACACGAGACTAATGAAATTTTATTTATTTATCAAAATTTATTTAATAAAAATATTTAATAAATTATCTTACATTTTATTTAAAAGCGTTGGTTGAAAACGCGAACATTTAAATTAAGATTTATTTTTCGGACAAAGTCTAAAACTATTACTCCATAAATAATAGACAATTTTAAATAAACGTTACAAAATATTTATGAAATATAGTCGTGTAAATACTCATTTTTATAGGAAAAATAATTTGAAAAACAATGGCGCAAGTTTCGTCTTTTAAATCATTCGTTAACTCGCCCAAACGAGCCCCGAACCAATATTTTACAAAAATACCCCAAAAGATTACAACTTTAGTCCCTGGGAGAAATTTATAAAATATACCCTAGACTATTATACATTTTACATTTACATTTAAAACTTTTATATATATATAAATTCTAACAAAAAATTTTCATTTATAACAAAACCTAAACACACACAAAAACCTTAAACACTATCCCCTCTCCTCTCCCATACTTTTCCGGCGCCGCCCACCGCCTCCGGCCACCGGAATAATTTTCTGGCGAAGTCCCGACGATAGCCACCACCATCTCGCCATCAACACCGCGACCACCACATCTATACCGGCTCCCACCACTTCGATCCACTCTCGTCATCGCCGGCATGCAACACCTTCTCCACCATAGATCTATCACCACCGCCGTCACCACCTTCACCGTCTTCATCTTACCACCATCGTCACCCTCAACACCATGTCGCCACCAACAGCCGCCTCACCACCACATTTATCTCCTCCACACTGTCATCGCCGCCAACCGCCAACGCCATCATCACCGTCTCCCCCGTCACCATCTCCACAGTCGGCACACCACCCTCATCTCCGTCGCCGACACCATCGTCACCACAATGACCATGGCAGCCGCTGTCTAAACCACCTCACTCCTATTTCCGAGTTTGGATGATTACATCTCTTGTAAATTTTTTTTTATATAACTAAATAATAATGGTTTCGTTTATTTAAGCTTAACTTCTTTGATTTGTTCTTTTTTTTCTTATTATTACTCTCCTTGAATTATAACTTAATTGCATGGTGTTGTTTAAGCTTATTTCTAGTTCTCGGCTTCCGGTTTTGTTGGTATACTCGGCTGAAAACACGCCCGTAGCAGGGGTGTTTGTTTCTGCGTTTTTCGACCCCAAAGGGGGTGTTTGGATCTGGGTTTAACACCCTTAAGGGTGTGTTTGGTTCCCTGCCCAGCAACCCGTAAGGGTGCGTTTGGTACAGCAGCTCCAATGGGAGCGTTTGGTTTGTTGTTTAACCACCCCAAAGGGTGCGTTTGTTTCTGCGTTTTATAGCCCAGCAGGGGCGTTTGGATTGTGCTTAAAACTGCCAAACAGGGGCGTTTGGATTTGCATGTAACAGCCCCAACGGGGGTGTTTGGTTTAGGACAGCCCTTAAGGGGGCGTTTGTTTTGCTGTCCAGCAGCCCCCTAAGGGTGCGTTTGGGACAGCGGCTAGAATTATTGAGACGCGAAATACATTGTTGTATTGATTGATAAGAGTGGGAAATTATGTATTTTTATATACATGGAAACGTTGTATAAACGGCAATGTCATGCCGAAATTTCTAAAATCTACATACTTATTAATTTTTCTCTTAAACTTCTATTATTTTAAAAATCCAATAAAAGGATAAAGTTATATAGTCCTTATATATTTATCAAATTATAAATATACAATAATCCGGTGAATAATCGAAAATTGTACTCTTACAAACGATATAACTATTTTAACTAAATTCGTCAAGAAAATGAAACATCAACTTATAATATATTATTTTATAAGTCACAACTAAAATATTAATATAAACTTTTATAAAAAATTTAAAGACGTTAATTGTCTAACTTGGAACCTTAAAACGTATGTTCACGTTTGTTAAATAAATCTTTAATGAATACTTTAGTAATTTTCGAATGCGTTTCGAATAATATTGTTTAAATTAAATCTCTCGCTTTTCTTATGTATATAATAATAATGCTTGAAAAGAATTGCATACCTTAAATAATGCACTTTCGAATATTTGCCTTTGGTTATATAATTCTCGTCATGAATTATACGCGTCCGTTTCAAAATGTAAAGACTATATGGAATAACCATAACATACTCGATTGTCATATATGTTTTGTTTATTTTATTTGGTCAACGACCGAAATGTTATAATTTTAAATTGAGTCTTTTTATTTTTTTTTGAGTCGTGTCGATGTAACTAACCATCGGAAAAACCCCAAAACTTATACCTCCCTAAATGAATGGAGCATTACCGTTAGGATTAATTGCAACTTCGCGATCGCGACAAGATGTTCATTGAAGCCACTTGGTTATTAGATTATCCGATTATTGCTTACGAGCAAGGTGAGTTCATAGCCTCGCATTTAAATCTTTTATATTTTTAAAACCCGCGAGGGAGATACATGCTTGTTTTAGAAAATCGAACACAGGTGATTTTATTATGTGAACGTTGCTATGAGTGTATTGTTGTGGCCCTTCCTTCATGAACCGTCAATCACCGCTAACCGGTGAACGCTGATGCAATAACAATAGATCTATTTTGGCCTAACGACCTGTCTGGCGTGTGTTCCTTGCGAGGGCATACGGGGACATATTGTATTTAGTATTGGGAGTGTGTAGCACTATCACTCCAGGTTGGGCACATGGTTAAGGTTCGGTTCGTGGCTCTAGCATCGTTGTGATTGTTCTATGAATTAATGTTTTGTTATGCTTGTGTTCAAAATGATTGCTTATAAACTCTATAGATTCACTCAACATTTTTGTTGACATTTTAGCATGTTTATCTCAGGTATATTCTTGCTAGCTTGGATGGGATGGAAGGCGGATATCAAAGGACGTGGACTTGGTGAACTTTGCACATATGATAAAATGTTTTCTTTTAAAGAAACTGGTCATGTTGTGGCTTATTTAGAAACGAGTTTTCATAAAGTTTATTGGGACCTTGTAACTCTGATCTTTTTAATAAAAATTAAATGTCGTTTACCGTGACTCGTGAGCTTAGATTATGCAGTAGCACCCCAATGTTGTATTCTGCTGTGTTGTAAATTTGAGGGTGTTACATTTTCACCCTTTATCCTTGCATTTGTTTTTCATTCTCCAACCCCTTTAATGTTTACCAAGACGTCCTCACTTACACCAAGTTGTGATTATTCCAGTGCTAGCTCATGCCTTAGTCCACATTATCCATTTTTGTCATTCAACGCCAAATCATACCTAAGGACCGCTATGCAACTATCGAATGTCCCCATGGGTATATCCCTCCGTCTATTTGGATCATTGGATTAATACCTAACCTTACACCACCGTATAATCATAGTCGTGTATTATTGTTTGTCAGTAATTAGATCGCAACCAATAATACCTTTTGAAAATCAATCAAAGTCTTTATGATATAAATCGAAACAATTGCACTTTGAAACCATGATTTTATTATTTTGAGTAAATCTCCCCCTTACGACAGTGCATCGATATTCAAAAATAGTTTGACATGTGAACGTAAGAAACCGCGCTTGAGTTTTAAATGATCATATCTTTTAGTCACATATATTAAAACACATTTTCTCCCCCTCAAAAATAGCATACCATATGATATTTTTGATACCAATGAGATAAAAATTACTATTGGAGAATTTCAAAAGCACATGGGAGAAACTGTTACTGCATGATTATAATTGGAACATTTTCATTTGATCCCCCTTAATAAATCACATGTGTGACACCACTTATGAGATTGTGTGACACTACAAGTTATGTTGAGGGATGGAGATAGTGTCGAGTACACAAGTTTTGAAAGATTTTGAATTATCATTGAAATATTCTTGAACAAATTATACTTGGACACAATATGTTGTTGAAAACACAAAATAGTTATGAAAGAATGTGTTCAAGAACATCAAAACGTTGGATGTGAATCTCACATGAGATAAGATGCCTCGGGTATAACACATGTAGTACAAGTACTAGTATATTAGACCTTTCATCAGTGGACAAAATCCGAAGATTAACGCAAGAGTATGTGTATACCAGGGTGCAAAGTGGTGTAACGTAAGATATTCATCCAATGGTTGTGGTCAATAAATCATCTAGTCAACAGTAAAGTTTCAAAGTCAAATAGGTCAAATGGTCAAACTGGTCTTATCTCGCCTGAGGGATGTATGTGATTCCAACCAAATTCTTAAGTCCCCAAAGCAGGGCCAAATTTCGGCATGTGTTGGATGATCGACCGCACAGGGCCTCCATATTCTTAGGGGCACCACGATCTTAGACACATGGGATGATTTAATTTAATTTCGAGCATTGAGCTGATAATAATGTGTTTATGAATGTATTATTATTTAATTTTTATAAAATAAAATTGATTAGAATCATGTAGTATCAAGGTATCATGAAGAAAAAAATGGCGTATTAGTAAGTGTTGTAGTAGTGTGGATATGAATTGCCTTAGCAGATGAGAAAGATGATATCTTTTAGTTGTTTACACTTCGCCCCTAAATCCTTTTATTGTTTACATTTCACCCCTAAAGTTTCTAAAGCTTTTAAAGCTTTTAAAGCTATATCTTTAAATAAAGGCAAGTAGGTTATAAGATTGGCAGGTTTTAACCCTTGTCTAAAACCTTTATTTTTTCTTCTTAAAAGATTATTACGAATGATAAAATATTTGATTAGTTTATGTGAAATCTAAGTGCATATCATTACATATTGTTTAATTTTTTTCGTAAAAAATAAAAATAGTCACTAATTTAACGCACTCATTTATTGATGTTTAAGTAGCGGGGCACAAAGTAATAATACAAGAAGGGATTATATTAGTGGTAATAGTAGAAACTCAAGGAATGATTGTGGGAGCTCGGCGGGAAATGATAAGAGACGTAAGTGATGAAGGATACACAGGAAATAAAAATTTTAAACAGGCGTAGTAAAAAGAAGCAGGACAAAGCGAAAAAATAGCGCGACTACATATAACATATTCTCATGACAGCGCCTCCTTATTCAGCTCATCTCCGTATTCTCTCCTTATTATACTGCCCCAAACCACGAATCCCTGCCCGCTCCAACCGTAGCTAACAGCAAGAAACCTACCCCAGCACAGCAATACTAACTTAAACTCACTAATTCTACCCCTTTTTTACCCGCAACTCCCACACCACTCCCTCCAACTGTGTCATCTCTCATTCCAAACAGCCTTCCACTCGGTATCCCCGTCTTTCTATGTTGGGTACCACCACATGCTATTCACCCAAACCACCACTGACCAACCAAGTGTGAGCATGTAATCAACCGAACTCTGCCCAGCCACTGCCCCACCCTCAACTAACCACTTGTCCCATCTCTACTCATACTCCTCCATCCAGCACCCGCACGAACCCCGACTGAACAGCGACGCAGAAAACTCGCGGATAATCCCGCTAACAATCCGGCTCGTCAAGACAGCCTGCATATTACTCACTTTGAAATCCTTTCCGACTCCGCTTGTCGCAACCCTAAGCTTGCTCACAACTTCCTTACCCCCTCAACTACGACTATACCATTCAGTATTTTAAACCTATGACTTAAATAACCCCCTTATTCTTTCTACTCCTTACTGCAATTCTTCCAGTCTTTCCGCGTCAGCAGCCAATCTCTAACGTCTCTTTACTGCTACCAACTCCGTCTTACACCCTACCTTCCTCCGCCTCACCCCTCTCCTTCTTCCCCCGTGCGCAGTTCCTTCCTGTTGCCCCTGTCTCCGCTATCTTCCCCATCCGCCTTCGACCATTCTTACCCACGACCTTCGCCATACGCTGAATCCTTTCACCTACCCCCTTCCCTTCCACTCAGGTTTCAACTAACTTTCTATAATCATCCTGAATTATGTGCTGTAGTCGTAGCCCCCCTCCTCAACTACTACTTCCCTTCTCAGCCCCCAACTCTAACACTTTGTCCTCCATTGCATGTTATATGGTGTTTTAATCAATGAACTACTACTCTCCACTCCAAGGTCTTCACCCACCGCAAATTCTTGTTCTCTTCTACACACCTACATACCCCATTCATTGCAATGGCCCCACATTCCGACTCGTCTATACCCACTCTCCATTCCCCGCCATTACGCCGCTCGTTGTAGCGCCCTCCCTCCCCCCCTTCTCCGACTCACATGAACGATTTAATTCTTGCATGACCTATCACACGTGTCTACTCTCAGCGTCAACTGCGAACAACGTCATAACATTCAGCCTACGAATATTCCAAGAAATCTAAGTGCATATCATTACATATTGTTTAATTTTTTTCGTAAAAAATAAAAATAGTCACTAATTTAACGGTTACTATGTTTTGATGTTTAGTCTTGATTTTTAGCTATTGTTTGCTAAATTTATATCCGTTTACACATCTTAGCGATGTTCATTTTCAAAAGGCCCATAGTGTGATTATTGCATAAGGCTTTTGAAATCCATGGGACGACCCTGCCCTAAAGTTATGTGAACTTTGCTTATGTAGCCCTTGGAGTTAACTGACTTAACTCCCCCTCAAACAGTGACCTGTCTTGACAACCTTTTTCCATCAGAAGTTTCAGGTTTTGGCAGAATTAGTCCCCACGGTTTAGAAAACTTTGTAAATCCTTTTAACAATTGACATAAGTTATAAAACTATTAGGTTTTATTAAATTAAGCCCTTGTAGTTTCTACACCTCCAAACACTTATTCCCAAATTAATTTTAAGCCCTTAAGTTATTAACTGATGACATTTTAAGCCCTTAGAGTTAAAATAAATTAATTCCCCCTTAAATTATGTCTCGTTTAAGTTAAAAAAAACTTTTCCTGATTCTTGTCCGTGACTTGTTTTGAAAGCAATGTGACTTAAAAATTTTGAAAGCTCATTTCTCCCCCTCGAACAAATATCCGTAGTCTATTTAACGGTTTCTTGGATTTGTTCGAAAGTTTGAATTTCTTTTAAGCACTTTATGGAAAGTTTACTGATTAAGCATTGTCTCCCCCTCGAACAAAGACCCGTAGTCTATTTAAAGATTTTTTGGATTCGTTCAAGAGATCAAATTTCTTTGCGAAACTTTTCTATTGATGATAAAACTGATTCAGATATATTTGCATCTTTTGAAAATTGATTGACCCAGACATGATTTTGTAAGATCATTTTTATACGGGAAAAATTGTTCGGGTCAAAAAAGATTTCTCTTCTTTTATAGAATAAATGCACTGACGCGTACACTTATCTTATCTAGAAAGCCCGGGTTGAGTACTAATTGTGCACAAGCCATCTCTTGAGTTTCAAAACTTTGAGATTTCGCTTTTTGTTGTGAAGGATAAACGCACTGAAGCGTGCATTTTCCTTTTATATGAGCATCGGGTTGTTATCTGACATGTGATAACAAACCATATAAAAATTCAAAAATGACATATTTTAAAGAAGTTTAAACTTATAGTCGAACTTTATCTATAAACCCGTGTCATTATTGAATGACATTTCTAAGATCATAGATATTATCGATACAGAAAGACAAGTCGAGAAGATTATTTTTGGCGTTTTTAAATTTTCTGATTTTATATTTTCTTTCCTGATTTTATATTTTGAAGCCTTTTCTTTTTGTTTTCCAAAACCAAAATTTCATCGATGTACTTATCTTATTTTAAGATGACTCCTTTTTTAAAGTTTCAAAGTTGTTTTCAGAGAAGAATGTATATTAGATAAAACCTCAAATTGTTGCTTTTATGTAATGACTTGTTTTCAAAAGCTGCAACTTTTTAATTACGATCAACAATTATTCCTCGCGTTTGAGAATCTAAATGATCTTCTCTTTTTGTGAAAAATTGTTTAGAATTTTGTCTTTCTTCTAAAACGTTGACCTTTTCTTTGTATTATTCAAGTTCATTGGACAACGATTCATCAAAAATCTCGTTACCAATCATGAGATAACATTCGAACAAGATGACTCAAAATTCTGCTCAACCCTAAATTCAATTCTATCGCGTTCTAACTCTAACCTAATACAATAATATGATCCTAATTAAACCCTAAACACTTCTAATTAAGTTTAACATCATAAATTTACAGATTTTTATGAACCCTAATTTATCCATCACTTTATTGTTACATAAATTAAAAGGAAAGTTAAAACAATGAGAGTTTATAAACATACCTTAATCCTTGATTCTTGAAACCTTAAATCACCAAATTGATCTTTTAAAAAAATCTTTTTTTTCTTTCTTCCTGGTTTGATCGACCGAATAAAAAAAATAGGGGATGAGGGTTTGTATTTATAGTGAAAAGAAGGAGGTTTAGATAATTACCTAATTAGAGTTGTAGTTGGACTAAACTTTGTTTTTCTTTCCTTCTTTCTCTCCTAAACCCGGTCGAACAACACCCCTTTATATATTTTTTTATTTTATTTTTATTTTTATTATTTACACAAAAACCCTTTAATTTTGTTATTTTTATAAAAACCTTTATTTATTTAGACATCCTTCTAAATAAAACTAGTGTTAAATACCTAAAAATAAATTCATTTCATACTTTATTTCCGTAACTTAATAATATAGTTTCTATATTTTCTAAACTTAACTTTTAATTTTACTAACTACTAACACTTAAAGATATAAATACGTATACATATACATATAAATACGTACACACATAGAATTATACCATCATTATCATTGTCACTAAAATGTGAACAAAATGAAATGCCCATAACAACCATAAACTCAATCACGATGAAACGATCACGCTTTATGGATTGGTAGCCAAACTCATATTGAATCACATAAACATATAATTATATAGCACATAATGATACTCAAGTCAATATTAATGGTTTGACTAACCTGCTCAAGGCACAGTTGTCACTGTATCCCCTCCTTAGGGAAATTTCGTCCTAAGATTTAACTAGCAGGTTCAACATCATCATCAACAACCAATTGGGAATACTTAGCTTTCATATGGTCCTCACGTTCCCACGTGAACTTAGGGCCACGCTTTGAATCTCATCTAACTTTCACGATCGAAAACCCACTGCTTACAACTTTGCTTGCCCATACAAGGGTACAAATAGCAGTATAACAACTCTAAGCAAAATAAACATCCAACTACATGAACATCGCCCGTCTTCGAGGAAACTCGTCAAAAACCTTAAGTTGTGTAACAACGTCATTCTTAACCTAACCCCGCAACTCATCAAACAAGAGCTGTCTTGGAACTAAGTTATGAGTTGTTACAAAGCTCAACGTTTTTGAAGAATCGGCTCGACTTCGAGTTTATTCAAAATATAACATTAACCAAACCACATAAGAACATTTAAGGGTGCACTAAAGTCTGCCAGTAACCCTATGTGTCCAACTTTACTTAGTACTTCCAACGATAGCTTGCTCAACGAGCAAATGTGGATACTTAGTTTTTATAAAATCCTCATGACCTCGCTTCGAGTTCCAATGGACTTAACTATCGGAATCCTACTACGCTTCAAACTTTTAACCTCACGATCGATAATCTCGACAGGTTCTTCAACAAAACGAAGAGTTTTGTCTACCTTAATTTCTTCTAATGCACATGCAGATTTGTATCCTGCTAAATACTTCTTTAAATTTGAAACACATCAATTACGCTACTAAATTATTGAGACAATCTTAATCAATAGGCCATAGGACCGATCCCTTTAATGATCTCAAAGATTACAACTGCTTGGAAAAGTTTCTACTGTCAGATGGATAAAGACAAGAGAAAGGATTGGAGAACAAGAATACTTACGAAGATAAGTATTGAGTTATTTTTGTAAAAGATATGTATAAGTTATTTGTTTAAAAGATCATGATAACTTAGGAAAGTATTGTAAGCCTTGTAGGACTCCTTGGTGTATAAAAGGAGGTTCTAGGGTATAGAATTCAATGTACCAAAAATGAGTCATTGTCATAGCTTCAAGGTTGTAAACTCTAACACTATCAAAGAGTGTTCGTATTAATATATTGAAGCTTATTGTTTTGGTTGTAATTCTGTTTTTCATACACACATTACTATTATTCTTCTTAGTGGTATAAACTAGATTCCGCATAGTTTATATCATACTCGCAAAGTTTCAATCTTAGTACCTTTGGATTTATCCAAGGATACTAAACCTTACATCAAGCTAAGGAGTTTAATATATGTTCATTGGGATCAATAAATGGTCCCACATATCTTGGTGCTAACATTTCTTTCTTTCTAAAATGCACTTTATCTTTCCAAGACGACACTTTCGACATCACTTTATCACCAACTTCAACTTTAAATGTTTACGCATATTGCCAACATAGCTCTTTTGGCAATCTCTAGCCGCTTTGAGCTTTTCTTTAATCAACATTACCTTATTTGTTGTCTCTTGTACTAATTCTGATCCAATCAACCGAATTTCTCCAATTTCAGTCCAAAAAAAACACGTGACCTATACTTCCTCCCATACAACGCTTCAAATGGAACACATCAAACTCCCAAATGATAACTATTATTATAGAAAACTCAATTAAGGGTAGATGAGTATCCTAATTACCACCAAAAAAATCAATCACGCACGCTCTCAACATATCCTTCAAAGTCTGAATGGTACGCTTACTTTTTCCGTCCGTTTGAGGATGATAAGTAGTACGCGTGTTTTAGCCGTGTTCTCAATGCCTTCCGCAATGTCTACCAAAGCCACGAAGTAAACCTTCCACCACGATCTGAGATGATCGACACATGCACTCCATGCCTTGTAACTATCACATTAGTGTAAAGTCTCGCTAAATTCTCCATTTTAAAATCTTCACGTACTACCATGTAATGGGCATACCTTAGTCAGTCTATCGACTATTACCCAATTCGTATCGTAGCCACTACTTGATCTTGGCAACCTTGTAATAAAGTCTATAGTTATTATATCCTACTTCCACTCGGGTATCTCTATTTGTTACAATAAACCCAAAGGTCTTTGATGTTTTAGCATTCACCTTTAAATAAGTCAAACAATTGCTAATATAGGTAGCAATACCCTTCTCTATACAAGGCCACCATACATATCTCTAAGGTCATAGTACGTCTTAACCACTCCCGAATGCACCAAGTACCGTGATGCATGAGTCTCGTCCATCATTAATGTCCCTACATCACCTATTAATGGAACCCATAATAAATACATACCTCCACCTTCCCTCCTTTCCATTAGTTGGTTTAGGCCACGTAGCATTTCTGTTGTCGCGTTGTCACACCCCGCCAAGGCGGAAACACGAGGCGTAACGAGAATAGACATCATCACAACACAATGACGTCTATATAGAGGAACTAAAATGCATTAAATAAACAAAGCATAGACACAAAGTGTCATGAAAAT
>BQNB010041809.1:0-30030 GCA_026074375.1 Tanacetum coccineum
GGATGAGACAATATGGCTGTGCCATAAGGAAAAACTTTGGTAATAGTGAAAGGACCAGACCATCGGGACTTGAGCTATCCAGAGAAAATCTTTAATCGGGAGTTGAAAAGCAAGACTTGATCACCGACATTGAAGATTCGATTCTTGATCTTTGAATCATGAAGTTTCTTTGTCTTATCCTTATAGATTAGCGAATTCTGATAAGCTTGATCACGAAGCTCGTTAAGTTCATTGAGTTGGAGCTTTCGATGATCACCCGCAGTCTTGAGATCGAAGTTGACATGCTTAAGAGCCCAATATGCCTTGTGTTCTAGTTCGACGGGTAAGTGACACGCTTTTCCATAAACTAACTTGTAGGGAGTGCATCCAATTAGAGTCTTGTAGGAGGTTCTAAAATAGCCCATAAGGATCGTCCCAGCTTGTTTGACCATGAGGCACGCGGAGTTTTATCCCTTTAGTCCTCTATAAGATCGGTTTTCTCCCACCGTCCTCTCTAAGATTCTTTTGAGTCCACGATTCGTCACCTCAACTTGACCACTAGTCTGAGGGTGGTAAGCGGTAGAAAGACGATGTGTAACACCATATTTAAACATAACTTTATCAAATTTATCATTACAAAAATGGGTGCACCGAATGGGGAGAAAAAGGATTTCAAAATTTTGACAACTATTCTAGCATCGTTCGAGGGGAGCGCCTTGGCTTCAACCCATTTGGAAAGATAATCGACGGCTACTAGAATATATTTGTTTCCTCTCGACGACAGAAAAGGTCCCATAAAATCAATACCCCAAACATTGAAAATTTCATAAACTTATATTGCATTTTGAGGCATCTCATCTCGATGTGAAATTTTGCCTTGTCTTTGACATGCATCACAAGATTTGATCAATTCGTAAGCATCCTTATAAATCGTAGGCCAAAAGAAACCGGCATCAAATACTTTCCGAGCGGTGATATTGGCACTATGATGGCCCCCGATGGGTCCTTCATGACAAGCTTTGAGGATTTCAAGAGCTTCTTGGCCAAAAACACATCTACGGATGATTTGATCCGCACATGTATGAAAGAGATAGGGATCATCCCAAAAGTAATGCTTTTCATCCTTAAAAATTTTCCTCTTTTGTTGAGTTGACATTCCTTTGATGAGAAAATTCTCCGCGTGGTAATTTACTATATCGGCAAACCACGAGGTACTTTGGTCATCATGAGAAGTCACCGTATTCAAGACATTCAGCAAGAAATGTTCATTAATCTCCTTAGGATCAAAAACATTCTTATACGGGTTTTCAAGACGAGAGAGGTGATCGGCTGCATAGTTTTCAGCTCCTTTGGTATCAATCACTTTGAAATCAAATTCCTGAAGAAGTAAGACCCATCTAATCAATCTTGATTTGGCGTCTTTCTTGTTGAAGAGGTATTTTAATGCGGAGTGGTCCGTGTAAACAACACTTTTGTTCATGATAAGATATGATCGAAACTTCTCAAAAGCGTAAACTACCGCAAGCATCTCTTTCTCTGTTGTTGTATAGTTCGTTTATGCTTCGGTCATCATTTTGCTTGCATAATGAATTGGTCTAAAATGCTTCTTAATCCTTTGCTCTAGAACCGCACCTATTGCATAATCACTTGCATCACACATGATTTCAAAAGGTTGGTCCCAATTCGGAGCAATGAGAATTAGAGCTTCAGTTAACTTCTTTTTCAATGTTTGAAAGGCTAGAATGCAATCTTCCGAGAAGATGAAAGGAGTGTTTTTCTCAAGATACGGGTCATGGGTCGCGAGTCATGAAAAGTCGTTGAAGAATCTGCTATAAAAACAGCATGCCCTAAAAACTCGATTCCCCTTAACGAAGTTGAGTGAGGTAACTTAGAAATCACATTCGAATCTTTAGCTTTGTCAACTTCAATTCTTTCTTCGAGATCTTATGTCCGAGTACGATACCTTCTTTCACCATGAAATGGCTTTTTTCCCAATTTAGAGCTAAGTTGGTGTCTTCACACCGTTTAAGCATTTTTTTTCTAGATTGGTGAGGCATGTAGAAAAAGAATTTCCAAAATCCAAGAAATCATCCATGAAGACTTCCATTTTCTTTTCAATCATGTCATGGAAGATTGCCATCATACACCTTTGAAACATGCCTGGTGTACTGCATAAACCAAAAGGCATGCGACGATAAGCAAACGTTCCATATGGGTAGGTGAATGTGGTCTTTTCTTGGTCATTTGGATCAATTGGAATTTGGAATAACCCGAGAACCCGTCGAGGAAACAATAGTACTCATTTCCTGCGAGTCTTTCAAGCATTTGATCCATGAACGGCAAAGGGAAAATGACTTTACTTGTAGCTTCGTTCACCTTGCGATAATTATCCATACACTTCATCCCCTGTTAAAAGTCTTGATTAGCACCTAATTCGTTATCATCAATGGTTACTACTGGTCATTCTCATTTCTGGTACACAGTGAACTGGGCTTCACCCAAGACTATCCGAGATGGTAGATCACTCCAGCGTCAAGAAGTTTTTCAACCTCTTTTTTAATGACATCATGGATCTTTGGATTAACCCTTCTCTGATGTTGGACCGCTGGTTCATAGTCGTCTTCCATTAGAATTTTATGAGAACAAAATTATAAGTTTATACCCTTAATGTCAGAGAGCTTCCAAGCAATTGCTTGCTTTCAGGATTTAAGAACCTTTATGAGAGCAGTCTTCTCATCATCGCTCAAATCTTTTGCAATTATAACAGGCAACTTGTTGTTATCTGCTAAAAATGCGTATTCGAGATAAGGTGGTAAGTCCTTAAGTTCAACCTCGGGAGGTTCATCGATTGAAGATTCGGCAGATTTACAAACTTTAAGCTCTTTCTTGATTTCCGGTAAGTAATTTCCTTAATTTGGTGATGGCGAAGGATCACTATTGAGAAGAGATTCGAGAAGGAGAATGTCCCCACTGGTCATAATATACTTCATCAACTTCCAGGTGAAGTTTGGATCAGCGTGCTATAGCAAGAAAAGTATTAGCTTCTTCCAAAAGTAGAAAATCACTATCCCCGAAAGGAGTGAGAGTCGGAGAAGAATTTGAAACAATCGGATCATATGCGGGAGAAGGATTGCCATACGCAACTGAGTCGGAAAAATCTAAGACTTCTTGTGAGTACTTTTCACACGTAACATCAATAAGATCAACTTTCTTCAATGATTCGAGATTATTGTATGAAATAGAAGGCGTATCACCACATTTAAGGGTTAAAGATTGATCATCATTTCTAAGCGTATCTCCCTTCATACACATCAACTAAAGCATGTAGCTGTCCTAAGAAAAGGTCTCCTGGGTATATATATCAACGTACTCGAGGATCGGCTAGAAATCAAGAACAACAAAGTCGGCCCGAAGTAGAACTTTCCCTACCTTTGACAAAAACATTTTCGGCTACACCGGATTAGTTTAGAAATTGTTCGGTCGGCTAATTCTAACACCATTTTAGTATCATTTAGGCCCGAGGGAGTCCAAGGCCATTTTCCCAATGGAAATAGCATGAAGATTATGCTAGCACCTAAATCGGCTAGGGCTAAGCAATTATCAAACTCTGAAAAATCACATGGGATAAGAAATCGACCGGGGTCACCTAGCTTTTCCGGAAGCTTTTTGAGGACAACCGCACTACAATTTTCATTCAAAGGTGTCTTGGTTAACTCGATTAACTTGTCTTTGTTATTAAGCATCTTTTTGAACATCAGAGCAAACTTTGGCATATGAATGAGAGCATCCGCGAAACTTAGCTCAAAGTGAAGATTACGGAAAATTTCCATAAACTTTAAAGCTAGGATATCATCCTTTTCACGGATTTTCTCTTTTGCAAGTCTTGAAGGGTAAGGCAAACTAGTCTTGGTCTTTTGAGCAAAAGAAGGCTCTTTGATTGGTTCTTTGTCTTTGTTTTGATCTTGGACCAAAGGAGGTTGGTACTTCGGTCTAGGTAGCTTCCGTAACCTTTGTCACCTCGGGTTTTTCATTTCCACCCACCGGCAGTGGAATTTGAGTCCGCCCATCTAAGTACCACTATCGTGTAATTGCCTTGGCTTTGTTCCTAGGGTTTGGAATGGTATTGCTTGGTAACGAACTTGAACTTGAAGCTTGGTTGGTATGATAGTTTTGCATAAAACTTAGCATCATCTTTTGAAAATCATCTTGCTTCTTTTGAGAATCATTGTAAACTCTTTGAAAATCATTTTGGTTTCTTTGAAAATTATCCAACTTCATTTGCAAGTTATTCATGTTAGCATCATTAGCTTTAGCATAACTTTCAAATTCCGTCTTAGACACACTTTGAATTTGTGAAACGGGAGGTAAAGCTTGATTAACCAAAGGTTGATTTGTTGGTTGTTGGTATGGTGGGGCTTGATAAATGGCTCCTTGATTGTTTTGACAGTTTTGGTTGAAATTGCCTCCACAGTTTTGATTCAAATTGAAATTGTTTCCTTGGTATCGGTTTTGGTTTCCTTGGTTGTTTTGAACATTTGGTTGATTGAAACCCGGTGGTCTCATTTGGTTTGCCAAATTAGGAGGATTTCTTTGAACAATATTACCAACGGCGGCGGTTTGTTGGAATTAATGAATGTTATCATGAAAAACGGGAAAATCGTTCCTTGTTAACGGACAATTGTTGAAACTATGATTTGAACCACATGTGACACAAACTTCCTCGACTGCTTTGACAGTAGCAGGAGTCGTAACATTCTTTTCACTAATCGCTTTCTCTAAACGGCTCATTCGAATATTCATTTTGTCTTGAAGTAAGGCGGCCATTTGTTGAATCTCGAAAGAATTATTGGAAGGTGAAGAAAAAGAAGAAGGAGCATTCATAATCGCTCTCGAATCATTCGGACGACTTCTTGAATAACACACTTTGGATTTACTTTCGATTATGGCTAAACCTTCTCGAGGCATCTTATCTAGAAAATGCCCCCGCGGCGGAATCTAAGGAATCTTGATCATTGGTATTCAAAGAATTGTAGAACGTATCAAGTTGGTGTAATTCCGAGAAACCATGATGAGGACATTGACGAAGAAGTTCTTTGAAACGTTCCCATGCTTCGTTGAAGGTTTCATTCGGTTCTTGGTAGAAAGTAGTGATTTTGTTTCGAAGGTAAGTTGTTTCCAAAGGTGGAAAGAATTGGTTTATGAATTTTGAGACAAGATCATCCCACGTTAGAAATTGATCTAGGAGGTTCCTTATCTAACCAATCTCGGGCTTCACCTTCTACGAAGAAGGAAAAAGCAAAAGCTAATCGAAGTGTTCGGAACATCGGATTCTAAACGTTGAATGGGACCTTGTTGAAAAATCGCAGAGGTTATGAGGGTCTTGTCTACCCGGAACTAATATACTTTTGTACAATATTAATCAAGAAGTTTTGTTATAAATCTCAAAATAGATTTGCATTATCGTTTGAACAACAATTGCACTTCGTACCCTCTGATGGGAGCTTGTACATTTGATCCATGGTACGATTGTCGTCCATTAGTAAAACTCGGTATTACCAACAATAACCTGTTGATAAATATGTTGGGGTATGTCGACGATTTTGATGACGAGCTTGAGAATGATTCGGCATGGCACGTAAAAATAAAGAAATTAAATACTCAAGACAAGGAGAATTGCGGCGGCGCGAGCGAGAGAAGGGAGAATACAATCTATTTTTAAACATACACGAAGACAACTTAAATCCAAATAATCAACTTACTTCACGGAATCCCAAAAATTAGTTTTTCAAGTTGATCGTACTTCGTAAGTGACACAAATGGCAAGTTTTTGAATCTTTGGTTCGATTTGGGAACTTTTCAAGTTCACCGGAACTTATTTATGATAATACCTTAATTGAAGGTATTATATGTTGGTGTTCTTTTACCAACTTTGTGTATTTTATTTTCTTTTTTAGGATAATTTTTTTATATTTTTTTTATGCTTTTATGATAATTATACTAAAAAGAAAAAGAAAATATTTTTTACTTTTTATATATTTTTATTATTATTTTTTTTTTTGGATTTTTGAAATA
This sequence comes from Tanacetum coccineum, assembly GCA_026074375.1. Taxonomy (NCBI): domain Eukaryota; kingdom Viridiplantae; phylum Streptophyta; class Magnoliopsida; order Asterales; family Asteraceae; genus Tanacetum; species Tanacetum coccineum. The sequence continues at coordinate 6,052 of BQNB010041809.1, forward strand.
TTTAACAAAAATGAAACTTTCGAGGACGAAAGGATCTTCAAACCAAATCAACAAACGTAAAACGAAGGAATCTTTAACACAAGTCCCCGGCAGCGGCGCCAAAAACTTGATGTGGTAGTTTTAATACACTAATAAAATATACGATATAATACCACAAGAGCAATTAAGAAAATTCCCTAAGGAAAATTCACTCTAAAAGATATATATATAATATATAATATGTATATTTAACCGGGAAGTATGATCACCCGGGTCGTTTCCCCAACGACTTGCGAAATTGAAACCACGTTTTAGCTTGGATTATGATTTGAATGAGAGGAAAGATATTTTTGAGTTTCTATAACTACTAATTAAAAGAAACAATTAAAAGTTATTAAACACTTAAACAAATTAACGGAAGCAATTAAAAGCGATAAATAAGCAAATATACTAAATTTAACTCCTAAAAATGTAAACTAAATTTCTAAAAAATAGCAAATTAAGTACTAAAAATTTAGAAAAATGATTTTTAAACTTAGAAAAGTCTAAAATAACATAAAACTCAGAAAACTATTTTTAACTATTTTTAAAATTAAAATCCTATTTTTAAACTTAAAATTAAAAGCTCAAAAATGAAAATTAAAATCTAAAAGTGGTGAAAATGATTTTTCTTGATGTAAACCTAAAGCTATTTTATCTAAAACTAAAAACTATTTTTTTGTATTTTTCTGAAACTTTTTTCTATTTTTAATGTATTTTTGAAAATTTAAACCTACGAAAAATGATTAAAATTAATATACTAAATAGAAAAATACCAAAAATTCAAGGAAAATCTATCACCTAACAAAGATCAAAGGAAAATTAAGAAATATTACCTAGCTTATCTAATAAGCTAGATAAATAAGCTTATATGCCACGGCTTATAATAAGAAGCTAAAAGGGAAATGACTATAAGAATTAAATGTGGGGAAAGGTGAATGGATGAGCTATTATAGCAAAGTGTTAAGACGTATGGCTTGTGTGAGGGAGGTCGTGGGTTCGAGGTCTGGCAACCCAACTTTTTGCATTTTTTTTATTTTTGCTTTTTATAAAAAACTGAAAATTAGGACTTAAAGAAAACTGATTTTTAAGCACTTTTTATAAAGACAACATAAGCTAAAAGCCAAAATTGAGCTTAAAATGAGCTTATAAAAGCTGCTGAATCAGTAAGTAAGGAGGTTTTGAGCTTAAAACTTTGTTGACACTTAAAAGCTTCCACAAGCATAAATATAAGCTCATTTTGAAAACAAAAGATATCTAAAAGCTGAGATGATGAGCTTATTCTATTAATGAACAATAAAAACTAACTGAAAACTCTGAAAGACACCTAAATCCTAGGATCAAAAGGGCAAACTCAGGATGTAATGCAAAAAGCTATAAAACTTAATAAGCTAAAATGCTAAATAAGCTAAAATGGATCTTAAGCTTTTTGAAGACTTAATCAACTACCTATAAGCTAAGAATTTAAACCATAAAATCCATTACTAACAGCTAAGAATCTAGAATTAAAAACTACTTAGTATTGACTACTGTTTTTGGCTTTTTATCTTTTTAAGAACTTTTGACAGAAAGTATAACCTAAAAAATAAGCTATAAATTGGAAAACAAGCTTTGATCTATGTTAAGCTATGACTAAACTATAAACTATATGAAAATAAGCCCCTAGAACTAACAATTACTAGCTTAAAAAGAGACTAAAAGATCAGCAGTACGTGGTTTTTTTTAATAAAAAAAATTTTGGGGGGGGGAAAAAAAAAAAAAAAAAAAATGTGTGGGGGGGGGGGGGGGGGGGGGGGGGGGGGGGGGGGGGGGGGGGGGGGGGGGGGGGGGGGGGGGGGGGGGGGGGGGGGGGGGGTGTGGAGGGGGGGGGGGGGGGGGGGGGGTGGTGGTGGTGTGGGGGGGGGGGGGGGGGGGGGGGGGGTTTTTTTTTTTTTTTTTTTTTTTTTTTTTTTTTTTTTTTTTTTTTTTTTTTTGAGTTTTTTTTTTATTAGTTGTTGGTAGTAAAGATAGGCCAAATAGCAAAAGCAAACAAAAATTTGCAGGGTAACCTAGTGAGGTTAAACCTGCACTAAACACTCTTGTTGAGTTTGTACAGACACAAAACAGGCAAGAACCAAGCCTTAGATGTCTTGGTTCAAAATTTGCACAAGTGAGAATACTATAAAAATTCCCCTGGTGCACAGACAATGAGAATAAGCTCAAACCTTTTCAATTTTAAAAACTAACATGTGAAAACTCTTTTCCTAGTGATTTTAAATGAAATCAAAGCTGTCTCAAATAGTTTGCACAAATTCCTTTGACTTTTTGAGGTCAAAACAGCTAATGCCAAACACCCCTTATACTACTAGACAGATTTGAACTAAAGCTTAAAATGAGAATCTACTTAACAAGGCCTTTATACCAGATAACTAACAGCTTATAACAAACTATTTAAACATGAATCTATAATCTATTAAGCTAGAAATTGAAATCTACAAACTAAACTAGACATTTTTTTTATGGATTTTAGACAAGTAAATGAAAAACAAAGATCTAAAAAGCTTAAGCTGAAAACAGATGAAGGATAAGCACAAATATAGATATATAAGCACAAATAAGCTACATAGTAAAGAAAATAAGCAATTAATGAACAATTAAGGTATTGGGGGGGGGGGGGGGGGGGGGGGGGGGGGGGGGGGGGGGGGGGGGGGGGGGGGGGGGGGGGGGGGGTTTGTGTTGTTTTTTTTTTGTGTTGGTTTTTTTTTTTTTTTTTTCTACTTATTTAGCAATTAAACTAAGCTATGCTAAGAGAATTAAAACAAGAAATTTAAAAGGGAACTTATAGTTTGCTTCAGCTAAACAGAAGCTATGGCTCAATTGAGCTTAATCAATAACTCTGGCTTATTAGAAATAAGCCAGTAATAGTCCTTGGAGACCCTTCCATGATAGGTCTCCCTTCCATTTAGCTTTTAATCCAAATAAGACAAGGTATTTAAACTAGTTTTATGATTTAAGTAGATTTAGATTGAATTAAGCTCAATCATAAGCTTATAGACTTATGAGAGCTATTGAGCTTATTAGGAGCTTATGAGACAGTACACACACTTTTGAGAGCTAATTGAGATTTGACAGCTTAATAATGAAAGAGCTTATGAAAGATTAAAGGAAAACTTTATTAACTGAAACAGCTTGTTACATTACTAGAAAGGAAATTACAAAAGGCTTTTTATGAAAATACATAAGCTAACTAAAAGCTAAAATTCTACACTAGGTGAAAAAAGGAAAAAGGAAGATACAATGTGTGTGAGAGTGTGTTCTATTTATAGGTCTTCTCTAAAGCTTTTAGGCTCTATCTTGCTTCCCACGCTCCAATTAATCATCACCATCCATTCCTTCAATCATTAGGTAGTGAATTTGAGCTGTTTGATCAAATTATACTCACACGGATTGCCAAGCTGTCATTCTTTTGATGTGACAGCTTGTGCTAGTTGTGTGAGTGATAATAGAGTAAAAACCCGTCACTCCTTATGCTTTCTCTACATCCACGCGGCTTGATAGCTTGCGAAAACCAATAAGAGCTCTTGATTTAACTTATTTCTCCCTGCCATTGTCTTTATGATCACTTGAATAGTCGTTTGTACCCCTTAATTGTGAAAAGCCCTTTGGTATGAGTGTGTGGTAAAGTGGGGACAATGATGAACAGTAAAAACCCCCTTGGCGCCTTTTTTATAACTGAAAACGGGTAATTCGTTTTAAACTTTGGGCATTTGGCAAACTTGGTCCTTGTCTTTGGTTTATAAAAGTGTAAGGTAAAAGGAACTTTGGAAAATTGGCAAGAATGGCCCTTGTGGTTTTATAAAAGGGGAATGGGTTTAGGGTTTTGGGCTTTTGGATCCGGGTATGTCCCATTTAGGTTTAGGGACCATTTGTGTGATTTTTTGAAACTTGAGGGACTATTTGGGTAACATTTGGGTTTTTTGATTTGTGGCTTTGACCAAGGTTTGACTGAAAGTTGACCAAGGATGACTTTTTGACTTTGGCTTCCGGCTCTTGCATGCTCTTCCGTTCTCGTGTCTGTGTTTTCCTGTTTTTGATGGTTTTTTTGTGATTTTTGATATATCCGTACCTGCACACACAAAACACAAAAACAAGTATATTTTTGCCATTTTTAGTATTTTTTGGGTTTAATTGGGTTATTTTAGGTATAAACGGATATGTGTATTTTACACTTATCAGATAACCAATCCAATCTTCGAACCCATTCAAATCATTGTCTAAATTCAAATGTAGTTTTAATTTCATAAATACTTCTCGGTTAATATACGTATAATATTATATATATATATATATTTGAGTGAATTTTCCTTAAGGGTTACTTTTGGAATTTTCTTAAAGCTCTCTTATAAGTATATTATCTTACGTGTATAGAATTGCTATGTCAAGTATGAGGATGATGAGACCGAGGATGGTCCGGTTGACTATCCCATAGATGGGGGAGAGGATGGAGATGATGATGACGGCGATTCATCCGGGGATGACTCCGATGATGAGGATGAGGATGAAGAGGATGAAGATAAGGAGGAGGAGGAGCACTTAGCTCCGGCCGACTCCGCTGTTGTTGTACCTACTGTTGAGCTTGTTTCCCCACCTGAGGGAACAGAGCCTGTTATACCACCACCCTCTACTGACATTACTACCACTGGAGCTAGGATTACTATCCGGCTTTAGGCTTCCATATCCCTTCCACCAGAGGCAGAGGTTGAGAGACTTCTAGCTATGCTTACTCCACCACCATCACCACCTATCTAACTATCACAACCCTCTGCAGGGGAGCGCCTTGCTAGATGCACGGCCCCATCTGCACATTCATCACCACCACCTGTACCATCACCATCACTACCACCATCTGGGTGTACAACCCAAATCCAGACACTCAAGATAGCCTCCACTCAGGCCCTTATTGATGCGGTTACTGCCGCATTACCATTACCTCCACTACCACCACTACCACCGTCTCTATACATGCCATCACCTGTTGACCGTAGCGATGATATTCCCGAGTCTGAGCTGCCACCTCATAAGAGGTCATGCTTGTTTGCTCTAGGCTCTAGGTATGAGGTCGGGGAGAGTTCTACTGCTAGACCTACAAGAGGTCGGGGGATAGATTATGGGTTTGTCAGCACTTTAGATGCTGAAGAGAGACGACGAGGGATTAGAAAGGTTGGGTATGGTATTAGGGATACTTGGGTGGATCCGGCAGAGGCAATTCCTGAGATAGCACCTATGACCGTGGAAGAGGTCAATACTAAGGTCACACAGCTTGCTGAGCTCCATGAGCATGATACACAGGACTTATATGCTCTACTAGAGGATGCTCAGGATAGTAGGACTCGCATATCACAGCGAGTCACTGAGGACTTGCAGCGGGTTAACTTACTTATAGGGGATAGGAAGACTCTCCAGGAGACGGCACTCATTGTGGAGGAGGAGGCCTATGCTTCTCGAGAGGCTTGGGCTCATGCAATAGGATTGAGTCAGGTGATCCATTATGAGCTTCAGACACACCGTGAGCAGGTATATGCACATGAGTCCTAGCTCCATGCACATCAGACACAGCTACAGTTGCAGGGTACTCTTATTCAGATACAGCACCAGGTACATGAGACTCGCTTCCAGATGCAGTAGGCTGAGATAGCAGAGCTTCGAGAGACTGACCGTAGGCGTCAGGCACAGATAGTAGAGACTCTCTGTGTGATGAGAGACATAAGGCGAGAGATGGGTGACATGCAGGCCGAGTTGTTAGCACTGCGAGAGCAGCGGAGGAGAGCTAGGCAGCCAGGACCAGATGTTAGAATTCCATATCACTAGGATGCTTCTAGAGATGCGGATAGTCACATCTAGTAATTTATGTCATTTTACTTTGCTAGGCAATTGTTCAGGCATGTTAAGTATTAGGGGTTCTCCCCGCTAGCATAGCCTTAGATCTTTTATATTGTATTTTGTGTACCAAAAACTATTTCATGTGAAATTTTCCAAGTTATGAATGAAATAGATGTGTTATGTTGTACTATATACCTCTCTTATGTTGTTGTATCATCTGTAAATTATTGTATATCTCATCATAATTATGACCTCACGTTTTGTCTCTTGTGATTTAGATGAATCATGACACTTGTGACAAGATGAGGACCGAATACCTCACCTAACAACACCAACCCAAACAACATGACTCCAGAATCTGTTCAAGCTATGATTGATCAAGCTCTTCTGTGAAACTCCACCAATGGAGATGGAAGCCACAGTTCATACGGGGATAACCGAAGGAATGTGAAAATTGCGCGCCCTTGTTTCTACGCTGACTTAATGAAATGTCAACCTTCGAACTTCAAAGGGACTGAAGGCATTGTCGGTTTAACCAGGTGGATCGAAAAGATGGAATCAGTCTTCAATATCAGTGGTTGTTCTATTGAAAATCAGGTTAAGTTTGCCACCTGCACTCTGTTAGGGGCTGCTTTGACTTGGTGGAATGGCCAGGTAAGAACCTTAGGTCCTGAGGCATATTCAATGACTTGGGAAGTACTCAAGAAGAAAATGACGGATAAGTATTATCCACAGGGTGAAATCAAGAAACTATAAATCAAGTTGTGGAACCTAAAGGTTAAAGGGAACGATGTTCCAGCATACACTGAACGTTTCCAAGAGCTAACCCTGATATGTACCAAGTTTGTTGCCAATGAAACCGAGAAGGTTGACAAGTACATCAGTGGACTTCCTGACAACATTTATGGGAATGTTAAATCTGCCAGACCCAAGACGTTGGATGAGACTATTGAGTTGGCCAACAACTTGATGGATCAGAAACTCCGCACCTACGCGGAAAGGCAGTCTGACAACAAAAGGAAGGCTGATGATTCATCCAGAAACAACCATGGTCACCAATAACAACCCTTCAAGAGGCAGAATGTCGCCAAGGTCTACAATATGGTGACAGGCGAAAAAAAGCCGTATGGGGGATCTTTGCCCAAGTGCACCAAGTGCCATTTTCACCACAATGGCCCGTGTACTCAGAAGTGCCACAAGTGCAACAAGGCAGGGCACTTTGCCCGCGACTGCAAGAGTTCTGGCAACACAAATGGTGCTAATACTCAGAAGGGCAATGGGGCAAATCCAAAAGGGAATGGTTGTTTTGAATGTGGAGCTCCAGGACATTTCAAGAGAGATTGTTCAAAGTTGAAGTGTAGGATCCCGATAACACTTCACTTCATACACTCGATACGAATCGGAAACTAGAAATGAGGATTGTGAGTTGTTTGAGAGGAAAGAGGATGAGAGAGAGTTTGAGAGAGAAAAGAGATAAATGAATTATAAGCTATTTTGAACAACTAACTTTTCCAAGTGGAAAACGTTCCTTATATTACCCCCGACACTCAAAAGTGATCGCGACGATATATAACTAGGGACCCTGGGTGGGTTTTGTTTGGGATTAACCCGAAACATTTACAAAATTAGTATTAACTATCGAGCCCGATTCCGATACTTTCCTATTACAACGTTAACTAATTAGAAGACCGAAGCTCATCGTAGAGTGACCGAACCTTCCCTGTTTCGAACTCAAATAAATTGAGGCTATACCAAATCTCCCCCGAAGTGAGGTCTTGAACACGGGAACGAGCTTCCTTTATTGACTCAATAAAATTGAGGCTAACAATCTCCCCCGAAGTGAGTTCATTGATGACACTCCTTCATGAGATCAGTGAGATTGCTGTTGTCGTTTAAGCTCGAGTGTTCTTGGTCTTTGTCTTTGTTCTTTGTTTTCTTTGTGTAGGTTTGTACCTTAATTGCTTTGCGATCTTGACTCTTGAGCCTTGTTCATTGTACTTTAGCGTCTATTCCAGTCTTTGCGGTCTTATGACTTTGGACACATTGCTCCCATACTTTTGCTTATCTGAAGCTTAAATCAGAGTTTTGCTGGAAGTCTTTGGTCTTTTAGTCTTGTGCTTTCTAGGTAGTATTGTCTTCGTAGATTGATCATTTGAATGGATGAGGTTGCCGTTACCACCGTTTGACCTGCATGTTTACGTTAGTGATAAACGAGAAAATTGATTTGAAAAATCAATCAACGTGTCACTCGTTAAAGAGTTTTTGTAACACATCGAGAGTGTCATGTTTTTATCAAAATTCATCAACCGTCAATTCATTTACTGGACCAAATCGATATCCAGTTGTCACAAGTTTGATTCATATAGAATCTCGCAAGTCACCTACCAAGAGCTTGTTTGATGCTGGCTCAAGCAGGATTTCCATCTTCATTGTGTATACATTAGTATCACTCGATTGTTCTGGCAAAAAATATAATTTCACAATGTTTGGCGTAGACTCTTGATAAATGCTTGTGGAACTTGATGATGTTCAACAATGTGTTTGAAATTGAATGTGTCCTAAACGAGATTTTGATTGATCTCTTGGCATCTAGACTCGATTAGTTCGTTTTAGTTTTAGTACTCGGAGGCAATTGGAGTATGGAGTAGATTGCCACCTTTTCATTCAACAAAACTCAAAGTGAGATTGCTCAATTAGGATAACGTGTGTATCTCCGTGACAAATGGAGAATGTTTATGTTGAGAGAAACCGAATGGTTGGGAAAGGGTTGTGCATTGCATCACTGAGGTCCATGATGTCATTTTCAATTATGTCAGCAATCAACTTGTGATTTTGACAGCATATGTATTAACCGGTGTATGCCTTAAGTTGTGTGGAGGGCTTCATTCTTTAGACCTGTTATCATTACTTGCTTTTTCATTCTTCAAAGCCTTCAAATGTTACCAGGACGTCATTGCTAAACACCTTGTTGTGAATTGTTCCAGGTGTTAAATCAAATTTTGTCGGCATTTTCCCACTATACTCATCTCCAATCATACCTTAAGGTTGCTATTTCTAACTTTGGGATTATCACTTGGTAGATCCTCGGTTCGTTGGGATCATAGGATTGATTTCCTACCTTTAACTTACCTTTTGACTTCAGATTCGTCGTGAAATTAAGTTGTTGTTGGGTATAAGATCGTGAACCTAATAACCTTTTCTTTCTGTTCAACATTGGTCGAATATATCAATTTTAATTACATTTTTTCCCTTATTTGGAAATAATAAACACTTAGGTTTTTGAACATACTTGTGATTAAAATATGTCTTGGAAAAATTCTTGGGAGGAAACTATAGTCAGCATAATGGTTTTGGAAATTTTGATAAATGTTTTGAATACATAAGAATGGTCCGATGATGATGTATTCAAGAACCATTAAAACTTGTTTTTCGAAAAACTCCTCATGAATTAAGACCAATTGAGGAAATTTGTTGTCTTTTTAAAAACATTGTGTGTGAGGGTCTGGAGTGTTGAACATACTTTTTGAAAGATTAAGAGTTGTCATCGATAAATTCTGAAAAATTGTGTTCACTTTTTGAAACCAAATGTTAGAGGACTTCTTATATAACGTTAAGGGTTAAGCGCACTGAAACGTACACTAGCACTTTTTCTTGAGCTAAGATATTGTATGTCTTGTAAGAACAGCTCAAGACCGAGAAACGTTTTAATTTTCTCGTTGCAACCTTCCTCATTTATTTGAAGTCCGGGTTATGTACTGACTTTGCACATAAGCCATTAGAAAAATTAGAAATGACATGTTTTGAAACTATTGGAATAAAATCCGCTCGTACTTCATTCTACAACCGTGTCAATGTTAATCGACATTTTAAGCTAGTAAATGTTATCGATTCCAAGAGACCATGTCTGAGAAAGAATCTTTTTGTAAATTTTCTGTTTTCTGATTTTTGTTTTTTCTCTTATGTACCTGTTGTCCACTACAACCATTTGTATCTGACTGGATGATTGTAATTCCAATTCTTGTCGTGATGTGCGGTCTTGTTTGCTTAAGGAACAACGTTGAAACCGCTTTGAACTTGACTGTTCATTGCTGGGGTCTTGAATTACGATGTTTTCATGAACGGTTTTATGATCAGAAGTCATTGTTGAAGAACGAGGCCTGATCTGCTAGCGATTCAACATCTTTAGAACATGGAAAGGAACGGGGCTTGAAGTGTTATTTTCAGGCAGACGCATATTTTAATTCGTTTTTTATAGACCGAGGCTTGAACTGTTGTGTTCAAACGTCATTTGACATTGATGACCGAGGCTTGAACCTAATTAAAGCTAAGCTAAACTGACCCAAGAGTAAAGATGCAATTTTGACCCATTTTGACCCATAAAACAGGTTAAACCAAACACCCCTTTAAACACTTAAAATGCCTTTTTTTACTTACATACTCAATTTTTTTATGAACAACCCTTTAAGACCAGATATCTAACAAGCATAATAAGTAATATTAAGCATATTTAAACAACTAATAAGCAATCAAATAAGCTAAAACAGATTGTGCTAGTTATAAGCTAATATAAGACAGTTTATAAGAAAACTCAAACAAATGATTTCTAAACTATAAAACAAGCATAATAAGCATTAAACATCATAAAAAAGCATAAATAAGCAAATAAGAATAGGCAATAAGAAACAATAAGCAGTTGAATAAATAAGCTAAAAACTTAAAATAAAAACTTACAAAGACCTTTACTCAAAACAGGGCAAATGAGCTTAAAAGAGCTTATCTACTAGCTCTAGCTTGTATAAAACAAGCTAGTAAAACCCATAAGCTCTTCCATTGTAAGCTTATCATCCATTTGAGTTTTTTGAGTGATTTTTGGTGAACTAGGACTTAAGCTTTATAAGTTATGGAAAAACTTACAATGCTTAAGTTAACAGCTTAAGAAAGTTGTAAAAAGAGCTTTTGTGAGCTTGTGGAACAGTTTTAAAACATAATAAACTTTAACTTAGAAACAGGATTATAACATAAAAACTCAATTTTTCATTAAACTTTATAAATCAGTACAAGGCTAAAAAAAGATTACAATAAACTAGAAAACATTAAAATATAAGCTGAAAACTAAAAAGCTAGATGCCAACAATGGCTTACAAAGGAGCCTATTTATACTAATCGAAGGAAGGTTCTAGGTCCTGTGCTTCTTTGTTGAGAGGGCTCAAGCCTGTGTTTCTTGTGTGAGAGAGGTCTCAAATCAATCTTAGCCCTCCATTTTGAGTAGTGTCTAAGTTGTATGATCTTGTCCATTCATTCTTTGTCTTCTTTCATAGACGAATAGAAATGCAAGGGATTGCCAAGGTGGCAATTGGTGGGATAAGGTGTGGGGTGTGTAGACAAAGTGGAGAAGAAAGGGGAACAGTGTTGGGGGGTAAATTTGGCGGGTAGTGGAGACAGGGAACTGAAGAAGATGTACAGTGTTCCCGGGTGATTTGAAGTTTGGAAAATGGGCAAAAGTGACCCCTCAAAGTGTATAACTTGATGACAACCACAGTCCTTGTATTTTGCAATTTTGGCCCTTTTTGTTTGGGTTGGGTTTGCACCGTTAATCCTTAAAGGACTAACGGGGGTGTTATAAAAGGGTAACGGGTGTGGAGTTATAAGGAGATGTTGGGCTAGTATTGTTGGGCCGGGTATAGATAAAAATGGATTGGGCTTTTGTTAAGGTTTAAAGGTGTATAAGGTAAAAGTGGGCTGTCCCGGGCCCACTAGGTGGGTACGGGTGGGCCCACTTTTGGCAATTTAGGTTTTCGGGTTCGGTTTTCGATGCTCTTTCCAATGCCTCATCCTGGGATTGACTTTGACTTTTTGACTTGGCTTTGATTTTTGACTTTTCTTTCACGCTCTTTCCGTTCTCGTGCTCGGTTTTGTCGATTTGGCTTCTATTTTTGTCCTTTTCTTAGATATCCATTACCTGCACAATACAAATGCGAAACATACAAATACAATGTATTTTTGGTACGTTTTTAGTCATTTAAGTCCTGTTTTAGCGGTCAAAGGTATGTGTAATTAAACACATACCAAGGTAATAGGTCTCTCTTTGGATGTTAGCATTAGATGTCGTGACGCTAGAGTCTTCACAAGCTTTTCCTTCCTAGTACTTGTCCACATGGTTCATAAACTTCAATAGTGGGCATTTCCTCCTGTAATGTCCTATATTTCCACACTCATAACAGGTAACTTCAGCTTTCTATTTTGCCATTGAGGGCCTTGGTTTTGCTTTCGGGGCTGAGGTCCTACAATCTCTTGTTTGGTGACCCACTCGCTTGCAATTGCCATACTTTGCCTAACACGGGCCAGTGTGGTGAAACTTGCACGTTACACAATGGTAGGTTTCCAGCATAGGCTTTCTTGTTGCTTGGCTCAGTAGTGTGTGCTCTAAACACCTTATGCTCTTTGTTTTGTTGTATTGAGCTTCGATTGTGGTTACCTTCCCACTTTCTCTTGTTGCTAGCATTTTTTGCTACCTTGTCTCCCTAACGTTTGGTCTGGCTCATTGCCTCGCGAGTCATGCTAGTTTTTGTCTCATAAATAGCAATAGCCACGATGGCATTAGCCACTCGATGGGCTACAATCTGCTCAATTTCCTCAACGCTCATCCTTTGGTTCGTAGTTGTCATTGTTCTTCAAAATTAGAGGAGGAATAAAAACAAGATTTGTTTAGTTATCTAAGTTTTGCTTTGAAGATGGAATGTTGCGAGATGATGTATGGTAAAAATGAATATGTACTCATGACATAAGTGAATGGTGGTAAAATATCATATTTGATAACTTAATGTTTTAGATAATGTTTAGCCACACTATGTTCTAATTCGATGTTTATGGTTTCAATTACATCGATGTCATTTTTAACCTTGGCTTCATTACCATTTTCTTTCAAAAATTGACTTTGTTGCCCTGATTTTAAAACATTGTTTTCCATTTGTAATTTTAGTTCAAGATTAATACAATGTGCTTCGAGTTTTCCAAAATATTTTTGAAACTGGGCAACGTTCTTTTTGAGACAAACATTTTCAGACTCGAGTGATTGATCTGAGAGTTCAATTGTCTTGTCATCAGTTGATTTAGCAGGCAAAGGACGTATGTCATGACATTGTTCAACATTCTGGTCAACCTTTCCTTCATTATTGAAATTGAAGAATTCAGCTTGCTCAGTATGATGCTGTTTCCCTGTAGCGATACATTAACATCAGTGCGTTTGAGTATACCTCAGCCATTGCTCTTCATTATATAATGGGTCTCATATCGTGCATCATCAACATGTGCATCTTTCCTGATCATTGCTTGTATCCTGGCTCTTGGTGAATTCCTGTTCCCATTGCTTCAATGATAACAAACACTAGCATCCAATGCTGTTAACCCTCGCCGATCAACCTTCCCCTGTCTCTGCATCAGTCTATCATTCACCCTGCTGTCATACTCTCATTTTATGCAAGCGCAAATCTTATCCTCTCAATCCGACTTTTGTTAACAATAATCCATGTTTTTTGGAATCATGAGTTATGAAATCCTGGGAATATCGAGTCGAGTGTAATCATGAAAGTATATTTTCGTGTCATTACAATCATATTCACCATTTCAAATAAATCTTTGAACTTGATGACATCAGAAACTGTGTCTCGAGAAAACTTTAAAAGAGCCATGGATCCAATCTCATTTAAATTCGTTGTTATCGAATAGCTTATTGAAGTGATCCATGTATAGGAACATCGTAGGCCTTTGAAAGTCTCAGATCTTGACAAAAAGTGCGTAAATGCGCAAACATTAAATTTTGTTTTTTTAGAAGCTGAACTAAGAAAGAAACTATGTTTGAAACCCATCCTCTGATTCGACTCCTTTTAACGTCATTGTTTAAAAAAGAAACTTGAGGTGTGAATGAAGTCGTAATAAAAGATACCCATGTGCAACTTTCTTTTTTGATTTGTCTTGAATTGTTGCATTTGTTGTATTTATTGATTCTGAATAACGAATATAAGGTATCTTTCTTTTCCCTTAAACCGTGTAGTTGACGTGAAAGTATGTTGGAATCTTAAGTGGAAAATAGATGTGATTTAGGTTGTGGTTGTGTAAGCAATTCACGTTCCTAACGATAGGATTATTACACGCGTCTTATGATTATAACTGATAAATTAAATTAACTGATTTTATAAAATACACAATAGAAATACCTGAATTATTTGCATCTAATCAGCGGCCAATGATTAAATGTATAAAAACAGAAAAATTTTCTGGCTAGGGGTACAGCAAAATTGTTTAAATAGGCTCAACAATTCTGAAACGGGTCCAAAAATACAGATGGGCCGTGTGGAGCTAGAAACCAAAAACAAGTAGTAACACAAATTCCCAAAAAACATAAAAAAAAAATGTCAATAAATCATAGTAAAAAACGAGGTTTTATTGGCCTAGAAAAATTCCTTAACCCGCTAAAGGGCGGTAACAATGTCGGCTTTTCGTCTTGTTTTTGCTCTTCGATTTGAGAGTTCACACACTTTAGGGCCGTAAAGACGACTTACGATCAAAAGTTATGGCTGTTTTAAAACTGAAACCCTTTTCTTCACACAAGATTTCTTTCTAGACAAAACGCAATCTTTTTGAATCAAAACGCATGAACTTTAATCAAAACCGCAGTGGTTGAGATTATGGTCAAGACGCAATGGTGAGAGATTTTGTCAAAACGCAATGAACAAAAAACGCAATGTGTCAGAAACGCAATGGTCAATAACACAATGAAATTATGGTCAAAACGTAATGGTCCAAACCAAACGCAATGATCAAGAACGCAATGGTTCAAAACGCAAGCATCAAAAACGCAATGACACCAAAACGCAGTGACTTTGGTCAAAACGCAATGAATCTTGGTCAAAACGCAATGAAATTTGGTCAAAACGCAATGAAATTTGGTCAAAACGCAATGAAATTTCTTCAAAACGCAACCTGCAATCAAAACGCAATGAACCAAAACGCAACCAAAAAATCAAAACGCAACATGAAGAAAATCAAAACGCAACAAGAAGAAATCAAAACGCAACAAGAACTTTGCCAGAGAGTCAAAACGCAACGACGAAATATACGATTTTTTTCACCAAAAATCGCCTTATAATCACCCTTTTTGACCTTTTAACTTGATTTCTCTTGCACAATTAGCTACCTTATGTCTAGATCTTGCTTAATAACATAAACAATCACACATCTAAGCACAAAAATTCGGGTTTGATTTTTTTCAATATTACACACGAATTTGATCTTGTTTAACCACAAGAATCAACCACGAATCCACACGTAGCTCTGATGCCAATTGTAGGATCCCGTTAACACTTCACTTCATACAATCGATCACGAAATCGGAACTAGAAATGAGAAAGAGAGATTGAGTTGTTTAGAGAGAGAAAGAGGAGAGAGAAATGAGAGAAAAGAGAAAAAGATATATTTTGATATTTTCAACAACTAACTCTTTTCTAAATAGAAAAGAGTTTATATACCCCGCCGCGTTAAATGACGCGCGGGATATTTAACTAGGACCCGGGCTCGGGTTTTGCTTGGGATTAAACCCGAAACATATACAATATTAGATTAACTATCGAGCCTGATTCCCAATATTATCCTATTACAACATTAACTAATTAAAGACCGAAGCTCCATCGTAGAGTGACCGAACTTCCTTGTTCGACTCAATCAATTGAGGCTAACACACCTCTTTGCAGTGGTGGCAGACGTCATCCTTTGCCAGGTTCTCTTTAGCATAAGGTTTAGGGTTTTTAGGCTTAGGGATATAACCATGTTTATCCTTTACCTTGCCTTTCCCTTTAACCTTCCCTTTAAGTGATTTCTTATTGGCCTTCTGGATTCTACTACCTTGAATCGCCATTACTTGTGGTGTAGCAGCCTTTTTAGGTAAACTTTTCTTATACTCAATAAACAGAGCATGTAGTTCATCAATTGTCTTCCCCGTGTTATACATATTGTAGTTCCTTACAAATCCAGCAAAGTCACTAGTGAGGCCATTCATGATTAGACCAACACTAAGATCTTATAGGAGCACATAACCAAGACATTCCAGTTGCTCCACATATCCCTTCATCTTAAGTACATATGAGCTAACTGATTTTCTCTCTTCTTGTTTGCAAGCATGGAAACTTTGGATTAGGTCAAAGCGCTCCACTCCAGCTTGTTTCTTAAACATGGATTTAAGCTCCTGAAGCATTTTATAAGGTGAGGAGTTTTCAAACTATCTATGTAGTTCGGGAGTCATACTTCCAAGCATAAGACAAACAACCTCATTATGAGCATCATAAACCGCATTCGACTGTGCAAGTACTTGAGCTGTGGAATTGGCAGGCGGGGCAGGGGGAATAGGCTATTCAATGACAGACAATTTCTTTTCTACTCTCAAGACCAACTTAGGTGAACAAAACCAATCATTAAAATTTGAACCAGAATGTTTTTCTCTTTCAAACATCGACCTGAAAGTCGAATGGTTTATGTTTTAGACAGGTAGTGCCATCCACAAAACATATTAAATTCAAGATTTTAGTATTTTCGATAATACTTCTTGAAAAAAATTAACTACCCAATGTTTAAATATATAAACAATTAATTTTCTAAGGCCTAAGATCCAACTTGACATACCACCATCACATTAGTTGATCTGCTAGCAATGGTGTATTCAAAAGGTAATTGACGATCAATAATTTCCACAGGTGTAATTCGTAGAACATTATGTGACTTACTTTATTACACTAATATACTGGTAATCATGTTTTATCCCATCTATGCCTCGAGCATAAGGTCTCACCAGCTTACCTCAATTAAGTTGTCCAATCAAGAACTGTGATTATGTAACACCAACGTCTCACGAAGAGTGTATAATCACCTTGGGATTGCAATCTACATACGTCTCACATGATAGAAGGCAACGACAAATGTTCTTACAAATTGGATGGCAACAACTTATTTAAAAAATGGTATTTATATTTGACGTGGCAAATATGTACGAAGAAGCATGCATACATCTTCGTATCATAAGTTTTAATAAAAACTTTACTCAATTAAGTTATTTATTACGGTGTCACTTATTTTCTATACATCTCATGTATAAATAGTGATACCTTTAAAAATTGACGATTCAACGTGTTTTCAAATTTAAAGATTCTTATTTATCACGGAAAAAGATTAAAGAATGACTAAAATCATTCAAACCTTAGACCATTCGCGCTTCCTAAGTAATTGCAAGATATCAAGGATTTATAGAGTATAAAATCATCAAACCTTCGGTGATATGCCTTGCAAATAAAGAGTACTTTTGCAAATTAAATCATTGATAAAATTTAAATCTTTAATTTAAAACACATTATAAACATATTAAATTGTAAGTCTCGTCGTGGGAAGTTAAGTTATGAGCCCTAACATTATAGATAACCACACCCGATTGATTCTTAAGACTTCGCAATTAATAGTCTATAATAAATTTTATTTATAGTTATTAGTCATGTTTATATTTTCTTTTTTGAAAAACCCTTTTGTTTTTAAACAAGTCAAAAACTTATAAAACCAAATAAATATAAACTACTAATAAACATAACATTTATTTAAACACTTAACAATTAACTCATGCAAATATTAATGATGATTCTAATTATCGAATAATTAAACTATGCATATATCCATATAAGGCTCCTTCTTCCAACGAATCGGGCCACATCTATTGACATAATCGATTACGTAAGCCTTATATAAATATATACCACATAGCACATAAAAGCTGATAGAAATTTGCAGTCAACTTTAGGCCCCGTCAGGACATAACTAGGGTCTTTCCTAGCTTTTGCAGTAACCTACAAAGTTGTAGCTTACCGAGTTGTGGATCTACCATAAAAATTTCAAATTTTTTCGACTTACGATGAATATTTTACGAATATTTTAGTAAGAGTGTGTCAAACAATCCGAAAACAAAAAAAAACTCAACTTTTATGTCTATACAATTTATAATCATCAATTTGTATGAACAATCAATTAACAATTAATCAAGATTATATATCATATATCAATCCATGATAAACTTGCATTTGTTTATCATGGATAACAAATTAACAATTAATTATCTATCAAAAACGGTCAATTAACAAATTAAACTATTGAATTTAACATATAAAATTTTATACAACCTAGGGTTTCGTCTAATTAATTTTATTCACTATAAAGATCCAATCTTTAAAACAAAAAACGCTCAAAGGGCTTAAAAAATTAACCAAGAACCCTAATTTGTTAAATTTTACTTCTTTGTAATTACAATTCTATACGATGGCTCGTGATGCCATTGTTGGGTTTTTACAACTAATTAACCATTTAATTATCACGAGTACGCAGCCGGATTATATAAACACGTATAGAATATATAATTAACATATGGTCAAGAACGTGTACCTTTTAGCAATTAACAAAAACACATTCTTGAATATACGCGTGTGTATAATAAATATTACCACGCAAAACCACCCAAGATCTAAAGGTAGATCTCTCTATTTCAACACACACAATACGTTCTTAGCAAACAATAAAGTATGCTAGTACTAGTAGTGATTAAGCAACCAAATGCCTTTGACCCTTGAATCAATTAACATGAAAAACCCTTTGAGGGTTGTTTGGATCGATCACAAAACCAAAACCCCTAGGGTGTTTGGTTCGACCACACGGCACAAGCAAGAGGGAGAGGATAAGAGATTTTTAGGGATTTTGGTTTTCAAGTTATTAAAATAATGATCCCTTATATCTCTTTATATAGACATGCAACTTGGCTTGCAAGTTAGGCAATTTCACCTCCTCTTGGAGATTAGGAAACTAATTGACTAAGGCAAAAAAGAAACAATTCCATACTTTTCTTTTCTCCATAATTGCATATTATTCCTTCTTTTAACTATTAATGACTAATATAACTCCTATTAAATATTTATTAACATTTAACGCTCGTTTAAGCTTAATCACTAAATATATTACATTTAATGTATTTACTATAATTGTTTTACTTATTAACGTGTGCGTCCCCGTAGGCTCGAATAAAATTTTACGTGGACATAATCCAACAAGAGTCTTATATGTATATAGCTATTAGTTTAGTAACTGTTTATTCACAGTGTGGTAGTAGCTTAAAATACTTCTACAAGATTTGTTCAACTGTGGATATGAATAACAATATATCGTGTAACGCTATATTTCTGGATTTTATAACCTGGGAAGTTTCTTTTTTTTTAGAAGAATCTAACCTGGGAAGTTGTAAGGAAGCCCTTAATTTGTTTTCAGAATGAGACAAGCTGGTATTGATATTGATTTCTTTACGATTGCAAATGTTTTAAAAGTTATTGAAGCTACATTAGCTGTTGAGGTGGGTAGGCAACTCCATGATCTTATTGTTAAGTCAGCTTATGATTCAAATATTTACATACAAAATGGACTTATTTCCATGTACTCAAGAATAGGTAAAATCGAGGGGGCAAAATGGATGTTCTCATCAATGGTTGAACATGATACAATATCTTAGAATTCACTTTTATCGGGATATGCTCAACACATATATGGTAAGGAAATTGTTGAGGCGTTTAAACAAACGACAAAGACCAAAGTCAAACCTGATATGACTACATTTCTTATCGTGCTTTTTGCTTGTAGTCATGTAGGATGGCTTGATAAGGGTCCATAATACTTTTACTTGATGAAAAATGATGGTTCCCTTGAACCACCAAAACCTGAACATTATGCGTGTATTGTGGAACTTTATGCTAGAGCTGGTTATTTAAATGAAGCAGAAGAAGTTATTAATAGTATGCCAATAGAAGCAGGACCTTCTGTCTATAGAGCTTTCTTAAGTGCTTGTCGGGTTCACGGGAATAATGAAATTGGTGTGCTTGTGGCAAGAAAAATTATGGATCGTTTAACTGATGAGCTTGCAGCTTATGTTCAGCTATCATATATCTTGGCCAACAATGGTTACTGGGATGATTCTGCTGAAGCACATAGCCTTATGTGTGATAAAGGAATCAAGGAAAAAATTAGTTGCAGCTGGATATTAGCGATTAGTGTAGCTTTTATGGTTTTACCCCTATTATGAAGAATTTTAGAGATTTATTTCTGCTGTCATAAGGGTTGTTCTCTGAAAGAAGCAATAAGCCAATAATTGAATAAGCATGCAACTATGGAGATTATAATGAAATTTCGCTATACTATGGATGCTCCATTTGTGACCAATAAAGTAATACTCCGTATTACATGTTTTTTGTTCTGCAATTGTGTAAACTTTAATGTTCTTTTCTCGTCGAAAAGGCATGGTAATTACCTGGTCAGTGACATTATTTTGCGTCACAAATCGTAAAATTTAACATACTTTACCTCTGTTTTAGAGTTATGAATTTATTAATAATCTGATATGAACATCATATCCTCGGAGTTTTATCCCAAATATGCAACATCATGGTTACAGCTGAGGGGGGCATACGGGTCTCACTCTTAACATTCTATTTCTAGATAATATAAGATGTTTAACAATTGACAGAATTGTGAAACACTCGATTCACGTTGCTTTGCAGACGGAACTGGAGGTGTTCTCGTGAAATAACAGGGCTTGTGGAGATCAATTCGCAAAGAGGGTTTTTAAACGTAGCGCGTCGCTGTGCATGATAGTCGAATCAATAAAAGCCTTCAGGCGTCACTCAGATAAGTGATATCACCTGACATACATAAATCCCAACGTTCAATGTAAACTACAAACTTTTTATGCTGCTTAATAACGAGAATACCCTACTAGGGTTAACTTTCCCACTTTGACAATCAATCAAATAGCCGGAGCCAAGTAGAGAAGATGGAAGCTATCCCCTGCTCCCTTATTACAACCATTCATAATATTTCTAAAATTCCCAAAACACTGCACGTCCCTAACTCACGCACCGATCCACCCAGAAAACACATGAAACAAAACACCATACCATAGATTACACTGTGAACAGCTGGCCCTTTTCAGTAAAACGTCAACCTTGGCCACGTCCTCGCCCCATGCCATCGATCTACAACCCCACCCACGTCTTCCCACCCCTTGCCACACTGAATATCATCATAATCCGCAGTCCAAACTGGCAGTTCCCCCTCCCAAACCATATATACACACCCCAAGAAACGCTCAGAGCGACCCCCCACTGCTCAGGACTGCTTATTAACTAACAAATGCAGATAAGTCTATTTCCACCTAGGCCATTTGCCCACCAACTACCACAACGCCCAGACCATCGGCGTATTTAAGACTAGGCCACCAATCATTATAAGGAGAAACACCAAATGCCGTAGCTCATGCCACTCCCTTCCTAAGATTACGCGCATATAATGTTGGGACCTATCCTTAGCTTTCCACCCTACCCCACACGTCTCTCAAACCCCCCCCAATCAGACTCAATACCTAAAGTACAGTGGCCACAATCCACAACACAATCAAAATTGCATCCAACCATCATGAAAAAAGCTTCCAATCTAGTTGATGATGGCTTATAATATCATTAAGAACCAAGTGAAAATCCTCAGACACCTCACTATGCTCCCATGCTGAAAGAACCCTGCCTGATAACTCGCTAACCCAGATCAGAATTGAACTTCCTATAAACCCCTACCCCTACCATTTCCAAAAACAGAGTATGTGTAATACCCACCACTACGCACATCACTGCAAGCCATCAACAGTCACTCTCCTCCGTAGATCACATCAGTAGTTTCATACCGTTACCGGTTGACCAATCCCATGATCATCCTCCTTTTTCGTTTTCTATAATATCTTATCTAAGATCCTTTGTGTCCCTCTATATAATTCTTTCATTCATCGGATCTTTTTTTCATGTCAATTTTCTTTACTCGATTTTTTCTTTATTTAGTATGTTCACCTTATTCCATCTTAAAGCCAATCATTGCGCACCTTTAACATTCACTCTCTCCACAACATGACAGTTAACGGATGTAAAAAAAACCCAACCACGACTGGAAAACCCGACTAAACACCACAAGTAATAAGGAGGCGAGCGGGTACGTGGTGCTGTGTATTGGGTCACACGGAGGCGGGGTTTGAAGGCTTAACACGAGGAATTTTAAATCGGATTTGCATTATTCAGAGGGCGGAGAATGAGCGGGAATAACATCCCCGACCCCCCTCATTGTCACCGAATAATAATATACATAACATACATAACACATACCTATATATATATAATATATATATTGATATATATATAAAGGTGAAGAGGATCAAATGAGTAATAATAACTACAATGATAAGGATTAAGAAGTAACCACTAACCAACATTTCATATGCACCTACAAAAAGTGATGCATCTCCCCATTAAAACACATACTCCCCTAATTATATTAAATTGTGGTCAAAAATTTACTTCTCCACTCATTCTCTTTTAAATATTCTTCTCATTTGATCCTCCCCACAAATATATACTCTATATATATATATATTATATTACATACAATATACAATATTACTATACTACAGTTACATCAAACCCGCCCCATAAGACGGGCAGGGTTTTTGCTTTGAAATTTTTTTAGATAAGAGTGCGTGAGCGAGTTTTGGCTTAAAGATCAGCTGACGAGTGTCTCGACAGTACCATACATTGGGTTGAGAAAGGAATCTAAATTGTTCAACATTAACATCTAAGGGTGAAGTGATATTTCTGTCCATCATATAAAGATGTTTTTTTTTAGGAGGTCCGCGTTGGCTCTGTTTTTGGTCTGACTTAATATCGTGTTCAAAATACATTCTTCAAATTGTTTAACCCGATTGGCACGGTGTTCGTTCAACAAAACTTTTGAGCATAATATAGTGGCAAAAATCACACAACTGTTTAATGTACATTTCACAACATGATTAAATCTCTTACTTCTAAGTTTCCAGTGTCAGTTATCGCATAGACACATCCCTAAGTGTTTTCAGGTATAATTCTATAAGTCCCATAGTACACAGCCCATTATGTTCGAATTGACTTAGACAAGTATTTCCTGCACATTCACGCAAAAATCCAACTATCTTATCTTACAGGTTCAAAGTTAAGAGTCCTGATGTTTCATTGCGACATTTTACATTAGAATCCCTAAGTTTCGGTATAATTGAAGTCCCATAGCATCAGCCCGTTGTTCGAGTGACTTAGACCGTTTTTCCGCATCAGCCTTTAGGTTCAAGAGTTAAGTCTGATGTTTCATTGCGACATTTTAATGTCCTAAAACATTAACACGTCATTTCAAAACATCAAACCTTTTGTTTGATTCATAAAAAATCCATTTCAATTCATAATCCATATATGCATAAATGGCTGTTGCTTTTGAGGTACATTTACACTACCACAAATACTCAAGCTTATGATTTTTATTTTGCTATTTTTTAAAAGATATTTACATCAATCAATTAACATATTGCATAATTTCATACATTTACTTCTTACTACAAAACTTTTTCTCTAAAATGCTCTTAGTTCTCACAATCATTCCTTATTATCACTAATATTATTTGTACGTTTAAAGATGATATTTCTTATTCTATATTTCTAATGGGTGTATGAAGCATTATGGAAGAGATCGAAAAAATTTATAACATGAAATGTAATTGTCCAACTCATTGGAAATTTTGGTCTTACGAAAATTGTTAGAAATAGATAAATGATATTGCTAGCTCAAAAGATCATGATCTCATATATACACACTACTAATTTATTTTAAGCCTGTCGCTACGCACGAGCATTAACAAATAAATTACATGCGATGATTGCATATGCAACATCACCCCTGCAGATACATATTATCTAATGTTGGTGCAAGTGTGTTTAACTATTGTAACAATTACTTTGTATGTGGAAATTATGAATGTAAATAATAATTTAACATTATAAGCTTACAAATTTAATTAGCATAAACTCATACATCATAAGTTATCAAATAAAATCATAAAAGAAATGTTCGTGTTTGCAGAGGTATTTAAATAAACCACTAAATTGAAAATGGTCACATTTAAATATGCAAAGACAAGAACTTTCC
>BQNB010041810.1:0-41877 GCA_026074375.1 Tanacetum coccineum
GTATTTTGGGAATTGTTACGAGACTTTCGTTCCTTCATGTCGTTTCGATTTTATTTTGATATAAGTAAGTAGTTATTTGATTGAGCATCCTTTATGTGTTAAGTTAGAGTGGTTTAAGATGTGCAATGTGGTATATGTGCTTATATGTGAATTATGATTAAAATGGGTAGTCTTGGAAGTAAGTACACGTGTGAAAGGAGGTACTTATAATTATGGTGGCCAACATAATTTTAAAGGCATCACACACATAGACTTGTGACCATGATTGTATTTATTTGTGTTGGTTGTAAGGTGGTAGTGTAATATGTTTTTTTATATGTGTATTCATGATAAGGATGGTGGTATGGGTAGAGAATTATTCTTTTACCCTAATTGGAGGATATGTTAAATTGAGTTGTATAGATAGTAAGTTTCTTTTCTATCTAGTATTTGCGGATACCTAGTATTATTATTATTATTATTATTATTATTATTATTATTATTATTATTATTATTATTATTATTATTATTAGCGTTTCGTTAGTTCTTTCGTTGCATTGATTACTCGTATGAGTATCAAAGGTTTCTTTTAAGCACTAATTGTTACTAGCATATTAGTGTGGATCATTACTCCCTTCTTTGTATATCTCTTGGTCTTCGTAACCCATTGGCGACGTGTTAGTATCGATGCTTTTAGGTTTGCTCTGTTGATCGTTATTTTGAATAAGACCTTACGTTTTCTTTTGGGTACGTAACGTCTTGCATGAGTTTTCTTGTACGAGTTCGTTTGATTTTATTTTGAGTATATGGTTCCTGGTATTTTCTTTCATTTTCAAACAATAGAATTGTGTTAGGGTCTGTACGGTGTTTTACGATCCCTTTTGGTATTATGGTGTCCTTATTTGAGTAACATATTTTATGATTGATGTTCTAATTAATAAAACCCTTGGAAGTATTTATGTTGGTGTTTAGAAAAAACTGTGTATAAAATGATCTTTGTAAATAGATTTTATTTTATTATAAAAAGCAGGTTTAAAGTGATTCATAGTGGTAAGGTACGATACACCATTAGATAACCATCTCTAGATTTTTATGACAACCAGAATGAATTTTTCAAAGATTACATTTAAGACAATTTCATTATTATTTAAAATGATTTTATACTTAAAGTGACTTTCTTAATTTAAATTGACTTGACATAAAAACATTATTTAATTTGGCACTTTCGAGTAAAGTCGATTACATTGTTAATGAATTTTGTCTTTCGTAATTTGGAGGGTTTTTTATGTGTTATTTTATTCATGGTACGCCTACTGATTTTCTTTCGTTTGCGTTTTCACTTGGTGGATATACGTATCCTTTCTTTCAAAGGATTGTTAAGTCATTTGATCCACGTCTATTTGCATATGTGGAATCTCCTATATGCATTCTAGCCTTTGACTCGATATTCGTTTGCTATCCTATTTGATTATTCGTTACACCCTTGGAGTCGTTGATACCAGTGAGACATCGGAAGCTTTGATGTGATTGTGGGAATGGACTGGTTGTCCAAGAGGAAGTTTGTGATAGTATGTCATGAGAAGGTGGTTAGGATACCGTTGGAAGGTGATGAGATACTTCGGGTTCATGGTGAACATACTCAAGGATTCGTGAAAACCTTAATGAATACAAAGGTAGATGAACCGAAATTAAGTCATATTTCCGTCGTACGAGATTTTATTGATGTGTTTCTGAAAGATTTGTCGATGACCACTATGACGACAAGTTGAGTTCCGTATAGATTTGGTTCATGGAGCGATGCCAGTCGCGAAGTATTTTTTCCCATATCGTCTAGCACCCTCGAAAATGCAAGAATTGTCTGAACAACTTCGAGAGTTGCAAGACAAGGGTTTCATATGACCTAGTCATTTTTCTGGGGGCAGTACCTGTGTTATTCATGAAGAAGAAGGATGGTTCTTTTCGCATGTGTATTGATCATAGGGAGTTGAACAAATTAACTGTTAAAAAAACCGTTATCCACTCCCTAGGATTGATGACTTGTTTGATCAGTTACGAGGAGCGTGTCCTTTCTTAAAGATAGATTTTTTGTCAGGGTTTCATCCGCTATAGGTGCATGAGGTGCCATTCTTAAAGACGCATTTTCCAAGAGATACGAACATTTTAGTCTTACGTTTATGCCTTTTGGGTCAACCAATTGCACACGGGTTTTTTTCATGGGACTTAATGAACCGGGTTTGCTAACCATACTTAGGTAGGTTTGTCATCGTATTCATTGATGACATTCTGGCATACTTAAATTCGATGGAGGAACATTAAGTTCATTGGAAGTTAGTGTTGGAGTCATTGAGGAAGGAGTAGTTGTATGCTAAGGTTTCTAAGCAGTGAGTTTTGGTTAGAAGAAGTGCATTTTCTTGGTCACGTGGTCAACCATAACATATTCACGTGGAGACCCGAGTAAGAGTGAGGCAGTAAGGAATTGGATGATTATTCTTAGGATTGGCAGGTTACTACCGACGTTCATCGTGAATTTTTTTTAGATTGTTGAACCCCCTTACTTCCCTAACTGAGAGGAATCAGAAGTATGAGTAGAGCATAGAACAAGAAGAGGCTTTTCAGACTTTGAAGAATGATTTGTGTGATACTCTGATAAAGCGAGTGTAATGGGTGATACGTTGAGTAGAATGGGAGAGTGAAATCAAGACGAGTAAGAGGAATGATACTGGCAATCCAAAGTGAGGCGTTCAAGCAATAGAATGTACTCGCAGAAAGGCTACATGGTTTAGATCAACAGATGGAAAGAAAAGGAGATGCGAGTTTGTACTTTATGGATTGAATTTAGGTTCTATTAGTAGGAAGTGTAATGGATGAGGCCCATGCATCAATATACTTGGTACATCCAGGAGCGGATAAGACGTACTATAACCTTGGAGATATGTATTGGTAGCCACGTGTAGAAAAGGATATAGCTACCTATGTTAGCAATTATCGGATCTGTTTAAGAGGTGAAGGCTGCAATGTCAAAGACTTTTGGCTTGCTACAACAGCCTGAGATACTCGAGTAAAAATGAGATAGAATCACCATAGATTTTTATCACTAAATTTCAAAGGTCAAAGTAGTGAGTATGATATGATTTAGGTGATGGTCGATAGACTGACCAAGTTAGCTCATTTTCTAGCAATACAAGAAGATTTCAAGATGTGAAGTTGGAAAGGATTTATATTGATGAGATAATAGCAAGGAATGGAATTCTTGTGACGATCAACTCAGATTGAGATGGATTATTTACCTTGTGGTTTTGGCAGACACTACAGAAAGTGTTAGAGACGTGATTGGATTTGAGTACTGCTTAGCATCCTCAAGCGGATGGACAAAGTGAACGTATGATTCAGACTTTGGAAGATATAATGAGGTCATGTGTTATCGATTTTGGTGGTAGTTATCATTTGAGCATTCAGTGTGCTCTATTTGAAGCTTTGTATGGAAGGAAATGTAGGTCGACTGTTCTATGGGCAGAGATTAGAGAGTAGTTTGACTGGACTTGAGTTAGTACTAGAGATGGCAGATAAGGTGGTATTGTTAAAGGAAAAGCTCAAAGCGGTGAGAGATCATCAAAAGAGCTATGTTGATTACAGGCGTAAGTCGTTAGAGTTTGAGGTGGGAGATCGTGTATTGTTAAGAGTGACGCCTTGGAAGGGCATAGTTCATTTTGGAAAGAAGGGTAAGTTAGCACCGAGATATGTAGGACCGTTTGAGATCCTTGAAAGGATTGGCCTTGTAGCTTATAGGTTGAGGTTACTTAAGGAGTTGAATAGAGTGCATGACACTTTTCATGTGTCAAATCTAAAGAAGTGTCTGGCGGATGCTAATTTGCATGTGCCATTAGATGAGATCAAGGTCGACAAGACACTTCGTTTTCTCGAGGAACCTGTAGAGATTATGGATCGAGAAATTTAGAAGTTAAAACGTAGGAATATAGCGCTTGTAAAAGTTAGGTGGAATTCAAAACGTGGTCCTGAGTTTACTTGGGAACACGAAGACCAAATGAGGATGTAGTATCCACAGTTGTTAGTAGACCGAGTTGTTGAGCCTGCTAGTTAAATCTCAGGACGAGATTTCCTCAAGGAGGGGATATTGTGACATCCGTGATTTAATCAGGTTAGTGATACCTTTAGAAATGGCTAAGAGTTCATTATGTGTGATTCTCTTGTGTGCTATGTGTTATATATGTGTGCTAAGTGGTTTGAATAGGTGTATGATATCATTTTGAGGTGTGTGATCATCTCATTTTGAGTGTGTTATGTGTGAAGATGGGTATTCCATTTGTTCACGTATAGATTTAATGGAAAAGTAATGACGTATAGTATGCATTGCTACGTCAATAGTTGGATGATTTTGTGTTACGCGTTTATGGGAAATGTATTATGTTGGAGATAAGGTAAGTGAGTGAAATAGGGAAGTTTGTAGCAAACTTTCTAAATATAGAAAGTGAAATGTGAAATGAAAAGTTATTTTTAGAAGGTTTAGTAAGTTGCGTTTATGTAAAAAGGTTTACCCAAATTAGCTTAGGTTTTTATAAAAACTTAAGGTAATGAAGACAATTAGTTAATTAATAATTAAAGAAAAGAAAAAAATATAAATAACATATTTATATGTATAAATTTCGAAAACTAAAATAAAAAATAAAAAAAATATAATTAAGGGGTGTTGTGGGCCGATTTTGAAGAAAGAAACAAAAAGAAACAAGTTTGAGTTAAATTAGGACTCTATATAGTATAAATACAAATTTAATAAATTCCTAAATCACTTTTCTTCCCCTCTCTCCCTTGTGGTCAGCCGAAACCCTCAAGTAGAAAAAAAAGATTTTTTTTAATCAAGAACAAGTTGGTGATTTGGTGTTTCAAGAATCTAGGATTTAGGTATGTTCGTAAACCCTAGTTGTTTAGTTTTCTTTAAATCATGTAACAATTAATATGATGGATCTAGAGTTTACATAAAATACAGATTTTATATGAAATTTAATGATAGTATAATGATTAGGGTTAGTTTAGGGTTATGATCATGCATGTTGCATGTTAGGGTTTGGGTTGGAACATGATTTAGAGTTGAGCAAAATTTAGGGCTGTGTTCAATTGATGATATCTTGATGATAAAAACGTGTTTTGATATGATTCAAAATCCTAAATTGAAGTTCAAAGAGTCTATTTTTCAAAAAGTTCGGTTTCGAATGTTTTTGAGTTCTGCAAGTTGGTCAAACATTGGTTACAAGAAACGTTGTCAAAACAGTAAATATGGGTCAGAATTAGGTCATGTTTAGGAGGGTAAAACCCTAACTTAAAAGTGGAATTAAGGTTAGCCAATCTACAGTTATTAAGTTCTTTATGTATATAAAGAAACCCTAGAAGGAGAACTTCTGATTGTGTGTCTAAGTAGGGTAATTAGGGCCATACTTTTTAGTGTGCAATCAGATCCGAATTGGGACAGTTTTGAAGTTGGATTTTATTTGGGATAGTTACACATGTAATGGGAGCTTGGGAGTTACAAGGTAGTTAGTAAACTCGTAAATGAACTTAGATGATTTTTAGTATAATTCATGGAGGTCAGCAAGTATGGTTTTTAAGTTGGTAAAGATACACTAAAATTCTACATTTTTGAATAAATTGTAGTTGACTAGTGTAATGTGATAATGAAGTGGTTAAGGTTGGGCATGGTGTCGGGGTGACCCACGATGGCTAATCAAACCCTTAGAAATCCATCATATGTGTGTTACATGGACTATAGCTTTTATCTTGGTCGCGTGTAACCGTGTTTATTTATTTGTATAGTTGTGTGATAGGAATTGGAAGCTGCGTTTTAAGCATTCAGGTGAGTTACATAGTCCCACTTTTTACTGCGTTTTAAACTTGGGATGGAAATGATGCAAGTGTTGAAATGTGTTTTAAATTGCTGTGATTATGTGTTAGTGTAAATGCATGGACTATTATGTGACTAATGTGCGTTATGTGCTACATGTTATGTGATGAGATATTGATGTGTGAGCTAAGTCAGGAGGGTTACTTGCGAGTATCTACAGTCTGAGCTAGAGGGTAAATGGAATTGGATTTATCTAAGAGCGATTGAGGTCGTGTGCTTGGTGTTTGATTGATTGGATTTGGATTGAATTGCATGTTAGCTTGTATGTTAGTTAGCATAATTGTCATGCAAAAGTGTTGTTTTATAATCACAGTAATTGGATAAATTGTTTTGGGATGGATTGAATATGTGTGTCTGAAAACAGTGGTCTAAAAATGAAATTGAATGAAATAATAATTCCATAAACGCAGCGATTACGGATCGTGTTGCGTGGTGTTTGATTGATTGGATTTTGGTATTGAAAGTTTATAGCATGTTAGCTTGTATGTTACTTATGTGCTCATTAGAATTGTCATTGACAAAAAATGTTGTTTTTTAATATCACTATTTAAAATCGTATTACATGAGTTTCGGTACACATAAACAGGAATTGAATTCTCTAAGTTGATGTATGTCTTAAAAATCCTTATGTGTTGTTTGTCTCTACACTGCACACCATTAGTGTTGAACACCTGGATATTACAAGCATTTCAGAGTTTTTCATGAAGTGCGTTTTTGTCAGTTCCATATGATGAACGAGTTATAGGTTAAGAAAATAGTTGGCTAGATGAACCGTTTAGGATCATGTTACGAAGTCTTACAGTTATCTAGATTTCGTTATTTGTTTTGGATGATGGATGTTATTTGACTTGTTTTGTTTGGATGTTTAAATGTTTGCATGTCATGACATTGAAATTATACCTCTCGTTTAAATTCAATGTCAGACCCCTTATATGGATTTTATGTGTCGAGATGTTTTATGGGATTATTCTTGACACAAATTTGTGACATCTAGCGTGTCGTACATTATGCCTTAGGTATTTCTTGATGTCACTATTTTTATTAGTTTCTCTATATAGAACCCAATAGGGGTTGGCAGGATGTATGTTCACTATCATAACTTCGGCAGGGGCCGTGATAGTTATTGTGGTTTTCTCTTGTTTTTAGGCCATGAGTTGATCTTAAGGTAGATCTCTTGCACTATTTTGAGAAATTGCTTTTTCATTGCATATAGGCATAGATCACTTTGTTTACAAATGTTATATCAACATCTTGAAAATCTTATATGTATAATAAATCTTTTGCACTATGTTAAAAATGCTTTAGTCTATCATACCAAGCCTTAGGAGCTTGCTTAAGACCATACAAAGCCTTTTAAAATTGTAAACGTGATTAGGTTTTTCAGAATAAATAAAACCTAGAGGTTATGCAATGCAAACCTCTTCGTTTTAAATCCATTTAGAAAAGCACTTTTTACATCCATTTGAAATAATTTAAAATCATTTGATTTGTTGCAACCATGATTCTACTTGATCATCCATTCAAGCAAGCTTAGAGATCTTGCCATCATAATCACCACAATCCTACACATATGAAGATCCACCACAACAACCATAAAGACTTGTCATCTTCGTTAACAACATCATGCTTAGTGATCTTGATGTTTAGATTAGGCTTTTAAATCTAGTTGACACTGATCATAATCATAAACCGTTGTGTATCATTCATTATACAACAAACTAGATGTTAGTTGGTTTATGTATTTAGGGTATAAAAAACAAGGTTTATTATTTGGGCCATAAATGGTTGTACCCGAAGAAGGACTCGGTATTTAGCTTTATACCGGAAAAAGTGTAAGCGACGTTTGGTTAGTTCTACTTCAAACTAGGACTCGGTATTTAGCTTTGTACCGAAAAAGTGTAAACGAATTTGTATGGTTTTCTCCGCCTAAAAGGAGCTTGTTGATCTAGTAAACTCGGGGAGTGGAGTAGGGCTGAGAGGAGCTTCGTAACCGAACCACTATAAATCATTGTGTCCGGTTCGCGCTTTCTTTTACTCACCATCATCATCTACCAATGGTGATTTATTTTCTAAGTTGAGTGACTCCTCGACTTTCATAGTGTGCTTGTTCAGGATGTGGTTAGCTTTGCTATTTTGATAATATTCTAGGAATACACCCTCGTAAGACTTTGGGTCAAACTTGGTGAGATAGTCTTTTGTGTTTAGAATATAGCACTTGCTTCCAAACACTTTGAAGTATTCTAAAGTGGATTTACCTCTATAAATTTCATAAGGTTTTTCTTAAGATCGGTCGAATCAAAATTCTATCAAGAATGTAAGTTGAAGTGTCAACGGCGTTGCACCAAAATCTTTGAAGAATGGATTGTTCATTTAACATGGTCCTAGACATTTCTTGTAGTGTACGATTTTTCCATTCTACTATCCCGTTTGATTGTGGAGTACGTGGAGCCGAGAAATTATGAGTAATTCCATTTGCATTACAAAAAGCTCCGAATTGTACCTCGTTGTCAAATTCCCGACCATGATCCGTTCTACTGCAATATAAATAATTAAACATCCTAGTTGTTTTGAATTTTCTTACTTAAGATTTCAAATTGTTAAAAAGCTTCATTTTTAGTTTTTAAAAATTTAGTCCAGGTGTATCTTGAATAATCATCAACTATTACCAAGGTATATAAGTTAACTCCGTAACTTCGGATAGCAGATGGACCGAACAAGTCCATATATAAAAGTTCTAGACACCTATTAGTAGAAACCATATTTTTAGCCTTATGACTAGCGTATGCTTGTTTCACGATTTTACAAGCGTCACAAAAATGTTTATCATATTTAAACTTTGGTAAATTTATAACCAATTCTTTGGATGATAAAGATTGGATGAAACGCATATTAGCGTAACCAAGTCTTCTATGTCACAATGTAGAGTTATCGTCTAGAGTGCCAAGACATAATTTATCTTAAGACTTATTTCCTAGTTTCATGACGTATAAACCATTTTTCCTAATCTATTTACCTATGACCTTTTCGTCTTTAGTTCTTTCATCATCTTTTTTCATAAACAATACTCTACACTTATTGTCACAAATTTAACCGACACTGAGTACATTAAAAGCTAGGTTGTCTACGTGTTCAACTTTAGAGATAGTAAGAGAGTCATTAGAGATCGTACATTTGCTGATGATTTTTTCTTTTAAGTTACTTCCAAAAACTGCGTTACCTCCATCATATTCCTTGTATGTTGAGAAAAGGCTTTTGTTTCCTGTCATGTGTTTAGAGCAACCGCTATCTTCAATTCATTCATTCGGCTCCAAACCACAAGCATACCTATTTAAATATATACAAACTCAGGCATTTGGTCTCCAATATCTCATAGGTCTATATATGTAGTGCTGCATATTCCTTGCATTTGTTAGGATATTGAAATGGAATATAATTTCTCATATGCATGTATCCTTGTGTTTGATTATTATTCCAATTCATGGGATAATAACTTGGGTAGTTAGGTCCACTGTAATTTCTTCTAGTTTAAGGTGTTTTAAATATAGGTTGAGAAGAATTTGTTCTTCAAGGTTGAGGGGAGGTGTTTTAAATATAGGTTGATAAGAATTTGATCTTCTAGGTGGAGGGGAGGTGTTTTAGATCTCAGTTTTAAAAAATCCTAAACCATTCTTAAGAGATGATCTAATAGGTTGCCTTATGGTGTGTTCATTAGCTTTTTGTGTTATTTTCTTCCTAACAATAACAAAATCAAATCAAGAAGAGGTAGTGGGCTTAAAAACATGTTCTGTCCCATTTTGGTCTGTTGGTGGATCCATGGATCCTTGGTTCAAAGATTCGTCTTCTTTATCGAAGGATCCATCCCTTGCCAAAACTTCGATGGACTTGACAAATTTTACTTGTTTTGTTGAGCTTGTTAATGCTTTATTTTTATTAAATCCTAGACCTCCTTTACTATTAGGTAGCCTTTGAGCATCTAACATTTTCTTAAGTGAATTAGAACTTTGCTCAATTTTAATAAACTTAGATGCATCACTAAAAAAGTTTAGCTTGAGATTCTTTAAGTTTATCATTTTCTAAACAAAGTTCTTGACATGACTCACATCCAATGTCAATAGCTTTGTGTCTCTCAAGTCTCTTAATTTTCTCATTTAACTCAAGAATTTCATTTTCTAAAAGACCTCTTTTAGTTTTTAAAATCTTGTTCTCGTTAATGATTTTTAAGCTAACTTCACGTAGGTTATCATACTCAATTTTCATAGCATCATCATCTAAGGAAGAAGCATTATCACTTTAATAAGAAGAGTTAAGAGTTACCTCATTTGACGATTGAGCAATGAGACAAGTCTCTTCGTTAGTCTTCTCGTCGTCTTCATTTTCGCTATCACTTCAAGAACCCCCGGCAAAAGCCTTTTGGTCTTTTTTGCGTGGAGGTTTTGGATAATCGTCAATGAGATGATTTGGATTTCCGCATTTAAAGCATTTTCGAACCATTGCCTTTCTTTTCATCCTTTTTTCTGAAATGACTTATTTTCATCACGTGGTTGTTTAACGAATTTATCCTTTCTTCCAAAGAACTTTTTGAAGTCTTACGGCCATATCATATTCTTCGTTTTCACTATTGGATATTGATGTTTCATTATCACTAGACTCTTATTTGCTTTTAAGGCAATGGACTTGACCATTTCCTTCTTGTCTTTGTAAATCTCAGAATCCTTTTCCATAATTACCTCATGTACTTTTAGATTAGCGATAAGCTCATCTAGAGCTAGTGATGACAAATCTTTCGATTCTTTAATCACGGTGACCTTTGCTCTTCACTTCGGATGAAGAGCCCTAAGAAACTTTCTAACATAGTTTTTGCTAGAAAAATCTTCATCAAGAGCTTTAAAACTAGTAATAATAGTGTTAAATATAACAAAGCCGCTATCAATAGATTCTTCTTAAAGGATAAAAAATTGTTCATATTGTTGAACAAGAAGATCAGTTTTATTATCCTTGACTTGGCTATTACCTTGATGTGTGATTAACAACGATTGCCAAATTTCTTTAGCCATTTTTACACATAAAAATTCTTTCGTATTCCTTTCTAGGTAAAGCATTGTAAAGAACCATTTTAGCCTCATTATTTTTAGCAAGTTTCTTTTTACGAGCGTCATCTTGACATCAAAGGAACTACCTCAAGAGCTTGAGTAGTCGCATTTTTGACAACCGATAGAAAATCATCATTAATGATAATATGCCAAAGATCTAGATCTTTTGATTTCACATAAGTTTCAAATCTATTTTTCAAATAAATAAAACCGTCACTTTTAAATAGTGGGGGTCTTTGCATAGATTGTCTTTATTTGTAGTTTTCAAAATCCATAAATTGATCCAAGTTTTAAAATCTAAGAAATTATAAAAATCTTGGTGAGCGTGGCTCTTGTACCTAGTTAGGAAAATTAGAAGAGAAGTTGAATAGTTTTTACCGTTTTAAAATTAAAACTTAGTCTTGCTTTCTTATGTAAACTCAATAGATATATGATTGCATTGTTATAAATAAATGAATGCAATAAGTAAGTTGTTAGCCTTACTATTTTGTAAAGCTGGCATCTTACACGTGAATTGGACTAGATATAGACCAACTGCTAAACGCAGGGACTATTATTGTATATGTGGTATAGTTAGCTTTAGTATAGGCTATAAATACCCCCCATGTCTTTCCATGGGGGGTTGGTGGATGTTCATTTCTTGCTTTTTCTTTCTCTCCCTAATAAACACATACTTGTTCATCTCACCCTCTCTCTACTTTCTCTCACTAGGAACACAATGCATATCTCATTGTTCTTTGATCATCCTCGTCCCCCCGAAAAGGTGGTTTTGTATCACGTAACAAGTGGTATCAAGAGCTAACCGGGGGTGTTTTGTATTCGTGTGTGTTGTTTCATTCCAATATCGGGACAATTAGAAATAGACGTTGAAATTTTTTTTTACCGAAAAAACAATAAAAACTTAGTCTTGCTTCTTAATGAAAACTCACTAGATATATGATTGCATTTTATAAATAAATGAAATCAATAATGTAAGATAGTTAGACTTACTATGATTGTAAAGTATGTTGCTATCATCTCACACGTGAATTAGACTACTTATAGGACCAAACTGCTAAACGCATGACCTATTATTGTATATTGTTGGTAATAGTTAGCTTTAGTATAGGCTATAAATACTCCCATTTCTCTTCATTGGGGGTTGGTGGATGTTTATTTCTTGTTTTTTCTTTCTCTCTCTAATAAACACATACTTGTTCATCTCACCCTCTCTCTATTTTCTCTCACTAGGAACACAATGCATATCTCATTGTTCTTTGATCATCCTCGTCCCCCCGAAATAGTGGTTTTGTATCACGTAACAAGTGGTATCAAGAGCTAACCGGGGGTGTTTTGTATTCGTGTGTGTTGTTTTCGTGAGTTCAAGCTTATCACAACTTATTCTTAAGCTATTTTCGTAGCTTATTTTGGTCCAAAAAGCCACGTAATAAGTTTTTTATGATGTTGTTGAGTGAATCTATTTCAACAGGTGCTTCCTTACCTTTTTATGAGTTTTTTAGGTCCATTTGTTTTCCTAAACTCATTTAAAAGTAGATCTGGTCCTTTCCTTGTAACAGCTTATTTTCGAGCTTTTTCAAGCTTATTTAGGATATTTACAGATTCTGGGGTGTTAAGGCTTATTATGCTGCTTATTCGTGACCATTTTATGTCCTTATAAGCTTACTTTCTAGCTGATTTTCATGTTTTTTGTTCATAGCAGTGGTTTGTTAAAGTAAGGACAGCATAGTACTTCTTTTTGTTTATTAGTCAAATATATAACACGAAAACAAAAAAATGAAAGTACAAGTAGCGGTTTGATTTAAACCACCACCACCGTGCCAGCGGTTTGGTGGTAGTGGTTTGGTGAACAGGTGCAGATGTTTATACTTTTCATGGTCTATCTAAACGAACCTCTGCCCATTTGTAAAGTCAACGGCGGTTTGACTACTGTGGTAGCTGTTTGGTTAAACCACCACCATAGCAGTTTGATACCAGCTAGTTGTTTGGTATTTGACAGCGGTTTGGTTTTTGCCAACGGTTTGGTATTTAACAGCGGTTTGGTATACCCAAGACCCAAACCGAGTCAACTTGGTATTTACCGAGTTGACCCAGATCAACACACTGAGTCTGTTGTACCGAGTCAAGGTCAAAAAGAAATCAACATAAATGTAGAAGGAAGAGGACAGACTCGACTCAATAACAATTACAACAACACAACCTCATCACCATCACTACCATTACAACAAATCCACAAAACAATATCAATGACAGCCAACATCATCTACAACCAATTACAACCATAATATCAAATCCAACCAATCATCTACCTAAACTCATTGTCATATAATATATCATCCTCTCCCAACTCCCAACAAGACTCGAAAATAAAAATGAAAAAAGATCTTAGATGTGTTCAGTTTTTTTCCAACCTTTAAGACTTTTTTGATTGAACACAACTCCATCATTGATCCATATGAATCTATGCTTCTTATTAATATCCGAAAGAGTTAAGAAAGATCTAAAACAAGTATGTTCCATTCTTTCTTTCTTTCGTTTAATGATATCACAATCAAAACCAAACCTACCCAAGACCATAGAATGATCTTGAATCCATCGTCTTCTATCGAACATAAAAGAAAAGGGGGGTGGGTTCTCGGTATGTGTTTCTGTGTTATTACACAAGACAGATCAAGAGAGATTTGATCGTTGCATGGCTGCGTTCTTCATTTGGAGAGTTAGGGGAGAAGATCGTTTGGCTGCTAATTTTTTAGGGGGAGAGATGAATTGTGGGGCGGTTGTGAAAGTGATTGGGAATTTGATATACCCTAAAAATATGGGATAGTAGTACTTAACTGAAATATAATGGATCGAGTTCTATATTTTTTTAAATGGGCCGAATGTTGTATTTATGGGCTGCCGAGTAAAGGGTCTTGGGATTATGGGCTGCTTGTGGTCTTATGGCTTTAACCGAGTGTATAAGCTGTATGGCATGGCAGCAAGAGTGTCTAAAAAATTTTCTTTGGGCTGAATGTTAAATTGCTAATGGGCTGGATTAAAATTTCTTGGGCTGCATTATGATTTATGTTGGGCTCAAAAATAATTATAGGTTATCTATTGTTGGGCTCGTGTTATCGGATTAAGCCGGGTATTAAAACAATATCATGTCGGGTAAAGTATAAATGACCGGGGTTTATTATTTGGACGGCCGTTATTACGGTATACTTTTTGACCCGATATTCGTTAACAATCATGACACAACAAAAATCACGAACTACAACACAACAAACACAATACATTACACTAAAAATGATCCTTATTAAAAATTCACCTTCATTCATAATGCTAGTATTGGATTTTATGACTACGAAGTTTTTGTACGATGTTACTTATTTTGGATTAAAGTTATTCGTTGGGTTTTTCGCTTCATTATCGGGTTCGTTATATTGGGTTGTCTCCATCAGTGGTCATCAGTATTAGCCTATAGAATAGATAAGGGGATTTAGATCGGGTTGATCAAGAGAGAATTATAAAGAGAGTACTTTTCGACATCTTCTCACAGACTATTGCTTATGCAATCACGGGTTATGAAGCTAAGTAAGCAGTCCTAGTTGATATACGTTGTACACATGTGTATGATGATGATTTTCTTTTGATGTCATCATCATGGAGAGAGAAATGTGTACATCAAGGACGCACAACAAGTTCACTTGATCGGGCTTTATAATATATGTCAGAGGTTAGTCCGCAGAGATGATTAGTGCTTCAACTTGTTACTTTGATGTTACCGTTTTGACTTCTATTTTTTGAGGAACAAATTGCTACACTCGGGACTTAGTTGACTTTGGTGTAGCAATTTATATCTGCACTTTCTTGGAGGGAGA
This sequence comes from Tanacetum coccineum, assembly GCA_026074375.1. NCBI lineage: Eukaryota > Viridiplantae > Streptophyta > Magnoliopsida > Asterales > Asteraceae > Tanacetum > Tanacetum coccineum. Next base: position 14,841 of record BQNB010041810.1, read on the forward strand.
AAAGTGCATTTCTGGGTCTTAATTGATTTTGGTGCTACGGTTTCGACTTCAAAAAGGAGATAAAGTGTGTACTTTGGGCTGAATTCAAACAAGACTGGGATGCTTCCTAAGTGAGACGATGTTGATGATATCATCCCCTCCCACGTAGCATCCTAAATGAGAAAGGAGGTCTTTGAGCCGAGCTAGAGGAGGTTGTATGACTCAAGACTAGTGCATTAATTCTGATCAGTCTTAGGGATGGCTGTTTGGGAGGGAGCTGAAGAAAAAGACCCTACTAGTTGAGAAGGAGTAAAAACTCAACTAGATATTGCACAAGAAGTTCAGAGCATAATTCATATCAAAGCCAAAGTATTCGGATAAGAGAACTTCAAGGATGACAAATGAAAAGCAGATTCTAGAAAACTTCGACATGACCAGAAGTGCAGGAAAATGAAGTTTTTCAAGACATGCAGCTGATTCAGAAACTTCGAGATGACCAGAAGTGTATGAAGAAAGTTGTTGAAGACATGTCAAGAAGTTATGAGACCGAGGTCATCGGTAGAGAAAACTTCTAAGTCATCCTCAGCAGTATTTTACAGTGTGTTCGTCTACAAGCTGAAGAAATAGAGCTGGAGTATTCAAGAAGATCAAGGTCGCTGAAGACAATCTCAAGGAATACTGGACTTCATTATTATTGTGTTGATAATTCTTATCAATTTACTTTATTTTTGCTTGTAAGAAACATTGTAACCCATTCACGTATGACACCATCTTGGAGGGAGATTGTTAGCCTTACTATTTTGTAAGGCTGGCGTCTTACACGTGAATTGGACTAGCTATAGACCAACTGCTAAACGCAGGGACTATTATTGTATATGTGGTATAGTTAGCTTTAGTATAGGCTATAAATACCCCCCATGTCTCTCCGTGGGGGGTTGGTGGATGTTCATTTCTTGTTTTTTCTTTCTCTCTTTAATAAACACATACTTGTTCATCTCACCCTCTCTCTACTTTCTCTCACTAAGAACACAATGCATATCTTATTGTTTTTTTATCATCCCCGTCCCCCCGAAAATGTGGTTTTGTATCACGTAACATAAGTAAGTAAAGAGAGGAAAGATCAAACCAAAGACACGATGATTTATAGTGGTTCAGTCATGAATCTCCTCTTCGCCCTACTCCATTCCCCGAGTACCCAACTCGAGAGTTCTCGTCACTATGTCAACAAGCTCCCTTTAGGCGGAGAAAACTATACAACGTTGCTTACACATTTTTCGGTACAAAGCTAAATACCGAGTCCTAATTCGAGGTAGAACCAACCTAAACTTCACATTGTATTTTAAGTCCTAAAATACTAACCAATCACACAACTATGATTACACATATAAATGAATGATGGTGGAAGTAAGTATCACAACAATATGATGACACAACTTAAACTATTAACACTTGAAACTTGGAAATCTTCTTTGTGTTATTCACTTGAAAGTAGAAATAATTTGATCACTTATAATGGATTATATAATAAGTGTAATGATCAAAGAATGATTAAATATAAATATATGTAAGAGAATAACTAAGTATGCTAGAGAGAGAATGGGAAAGGGTGATTTGAAATGAAAATATTTGGCTTCTATTTATAGAGGCAAATTCTGGTTCAAATCAGAGTGACCACGAATCGACGGATCCGTCAACGAAGGATCCGTTGGGTGCGCTGCCATTTTTTTTATCATTTTGTGGTTAACCAATAATCGTTTTAAAATCTTCTAATTGTACTTAAATATCATATTTAGTACAACTATCTAGAAACAAAATATTTCTTATCATTAAAATGGAAAGATTTGTTATATTTTAAAAGATATGGAAATATTTTAAAAGATATGGAAAGATTTATGGTTAATCCTATTTTGTCAAATTTTCTAATGTAACTTGTTAATTATTAAGTATGTGTTTACTTGAAATCATTTGTTTAGTGGAGATGTAAGCAAGCTTAAATGGGTTTATGCAAATGATTAAACTAGTATGCATGATAAAATATTTTCTTTGATCCTAAAATATAAATATCGTTTTACGCGAATATTTGTATTAACAATTTAGTTGACAAGTCATTGCGTGGATATATTTTTGTGAATCCAGCATTGCTCATTTAAAAACGACAAACTGAAGCACCCCATTCATTTCGAACTTAAACGGCATCTACTATGGTATAATTTGATTAAGCTTTCTAAATTTAATTTTTCTTGTCACCTTAATACTTTATAACAGTTACCAAATTAACAAAGTCATAGTCTATTTGAAAAAAAAGCAGGTGATATTATTCGATCAAGAAAAAACAGGTGACGAAGTCATAGTACGCAATATCGTTCGATCAAGATAAAGAAACTTGAATATTGAATTATATATTATGCTTTACTCTCTAGTCGACTAGTCGTGAATTTCTTCATCTCCATCACGTGAAACTAACCAGGTGATATTATTCCATAATTCATTTTATACGTATTTATTTTTCGATTTTTCTTATCTTGCTATTATATTAGATAATTTAGGCTAGAAACTATCATGTTACGCCGTTCACAACCATCAGGTTGCCCAAAATAGAAAACAAAAAGAAAAAGAACAAGAATCTAATAAAGCTCAATTTGGATCTTTGGAACCGTTTGTTGTTAGACAAAAAAAGAATAGTAACATTGTTGAAGAAAATATTGAAAATCCTATAAGCAATGAAAATCCGAAAAATGACGATGTTGATGTTAATGAGCCGCCTAGCTTTACTAGGTTTCAAACCCCTAAAAGATCGTGTGTTTTTTGTTTATAAGGGGGCATATTTTACTTAATAATTAAGTTCGGCGTGAGGATGAGCCGCCTAGCTTGACTAGGTTCCAAACCCCTAAAAGATCGTGTGTTTTTTGTTTATAAGGGGGCATATTTTAGTCGGCTCGCCCCGGGCATCAAAAACCTCAGAACCGGCCCTGATCATTTGTTTAGTGGAGATGTAAGCAAGATTAAATGGGTTTATGCAAATGATTAAACTAGTATGCATGACAAAATATTTTCTTTAATCTTAAAATATAAATATCGTTTTACGCGAATATTTGTATTAACAATTTAGTTGACAAGTCATTGCATGGATATATTTTTCTGAATCCAACATTGCTCGTTTAAAAACGACAAACTGAAGCACCCCATTCATTTCGAACTTAAAAGGCATCTACTATGGTATAATTTGATTAAGCTTTCTAAATTTAATTTTTCTTGTCACCTTAATACTTTATAACCCTTTTGAGTTGATAAATCTTTTTTCATATGGTATAAATATTTTAATGGTTTGTAATTGTTTGACATAATACGTGCATTAAATGTTTAAGATTATAAAGAGGTATAAAATTTATGAATTTCATGTCATGTAATCATGAAATAAAAATTCACTATTGTTAAAACAAAACATAAATTTTTTCTAGTCTCTACTACTTTATAAAGCACTAGCAGGGTACCCGTGCGTTGCGGCGACGGGTACCCTGTGACGATTAACCTGTTTTCATCGGTACCGATGGGTCCTCTTTGGTTCGTCTTAGGACGGTTTTTATTGGCTAGTTAAACCGATGGTGACTCCGGTTTCCGGTTGAACCATTGGTCCGGTTCAATTTTCAAAACTATATGCACCATCATTTTAGGGAGACATCATATGTACGATTTAGTAAATATATGCTTTTAATTGTTGTACAATATGAATATATGATTGTATTTTTAAGTAATGAGGAGTATTAATTATGTATTAATATTAAAGAAACCATTTTGTTATTTTGATGTTTGCATTAGAGGTTGTACATTATGCATCAATACTTGGATTACTTAATTTTTTTGCATTAAATGAGGAGAGAAATACTAATCTCTTTTATATGTAGTATAGATTTAGCCTATTCTAATTTTAGAAGTTTTAAAATTTTAAGAACAAAACATTTTCTTGTTATAGGAAGATTTATGTTACTTTTGCTATAAACTCAATAAATACACATAATTAAAAGTTATAACTCAAAATTTAATGTCCTAATGTGAAATCCATTTTGTAACACCTCATTTTGTAACAACTCATTTTGTAACAACACACAATATTAATGCAGCCCATAAAACATATTAATTGTAATTTGTAACAGCCCAAAAGGTATAACAACTTATTTAAATCATATGAATTGTAACAACCCATTTCAGTTCAACACCAAATCTGATAAGCATAAATTTTCTTTCATTCATCCTAAAAACATAAAATCGCACATGTCACAACTATATACACCACCGTCTTCGCCACCGTTAGTCGTCACCGCCAACGCATCCACCACCACTGAAATTCTCACGATGATATCCACCACAACCCGAACCTTACTACCGAATCTGCTGCTTTTATAACATTTTTGAGTTTGGTAAGTTTATTATTTATTCACCAGTTCTTCGAATTTTGAAGCGTTTTTTATACAACTTTCTTTTTATAACATCTTTGACTAAAAATGTTTGTAGATCTGTTGCCGCCACAGTCTCTCTTGCCGGAATTTGTTCTCCCTGCATTTAATATACGGTTTCATAGATCATTAAACTTTTGAGGTATTTAAGGGTTTTTAACCTAATTAGATAAATCTGTATATATTTTCTTTATATTTTTTAGTTATAAAATTTTTGATATTCTTTTTTGCAGATCCGCTGCAGCCGTCCTTACCGAAGTTTTTTGATTTCGCCAAAATCTACACTAGCGCCCCTTACCTCCACCAAAAACAGATTTAGTAGACGAAATTTTTGATATTATATATTTTGTTTCAAGTTGTGTTTTTTATAAAAAATATGGGTTGAGTTAAGTTTCAAGATTTATTTTGGTTCCTTTTAAGTTTCTGCTATTTGTATTAGAAACAAATCAGAAAAAAAATGTTTCTTGAGTAATCTTGTGTGTTGATTTGTTAATTTCTGTTATATCTTGATGGCTTCAATAGTTCGATCTAATCACATATGTTATAAATCTATACGCTTTTATTTGCTTAATTGATGTGTCGTTGTGTAGGTGCTATTTATGTATCAAGTTTTACTATTTATTTTATGCCGACTATACCTAAAAACAACACTTTAAGAGCAGGGTGTACCCGGGTCTTTTGGAGTTTCGTTGGTAAGTTAGGGTGTCGATCTAATAAGAGCAAGAGCGTTAATTCCTATTCTATCAATATTTTTGTTATCTAATTTATGCAGACCTAGTTAGACCTAAATTTTTGATAGGGGGTTTCAGTATGAGAGACGACACGAGGTTTAGTTCATTTACTCTAAGGTTTTGATGACAAGTTAAAGCAATTAGTCACACACTAGAAACAAACAAACGATTAGAGGAAGCGGTCAAGAAACTAATTTAGGAAAACTATCAACGAGATTAATTCGATAAAACGCTAGGTTTGTTTATTATTGCAATGATTGACTTATCTCGAAGGGCATATCATTCCTATATTTAGGCGGTACTTCTTCGTAAAACCTAGACACGCTAATTCTGTCATAATTAGACGCATCCGTATAAAGCAAGCATTTGTTGATTATAATCATATCTTAGGAGATTAATAATGGTGCTCTTACTAAAATTAGGTCAAGGTGACTTTACCCCACGTATCTGCTTAATGGCTCTTTATTTATAGTAGTTCCATGTCTGAGTCCTTACCATGGAATAAGACGTACGCCGTTGATACCAAGGTTCACTTCTGGCTTAACTAAAGTCATAAACTAAAAGGCAAGGATAGGTATTATTCGTGATCCTAGATTCTAGATATATAAATTAATCTTGCGAGGTATCCGGATCTTTAGCCTACACCAAAACAATAACACTGAAGTTGCAGTGCTTAAATATTGTAGGGACTATACCCAGTTGAATTGATTGGCCGCATACTTTAGCGTAAAACAAGTAATCCTGCGATAAAACATAAATCAACGATCAACGATAAATTATGCAATCAATATAAAACAAACCAAAAATTATATCTTCATATAACCACGGCTGATACCTAAAGGTATCAGCGATAATCATTGTAAAAATACACATGTTTGATATATGATACGATTAATAAAGAGACCTTAATCGAACGCGGTATTACGGTTTGCGAGAGATTATAAGAGTTTTCTATTTATCTGAGGTCTTTTTGACCTTCTAGGCTCTTTATCGTCTCGTGGTCGACTTGGGTGGTTTCGGGATTCACTTGCATACATAAAACTAAGTTTAGGAACCGTCTATTTATAGAGTCTGGAATCTTCATCGATAAGCCGTTATTTCGAGCAATGTGGGGATCGGAGTATTGATGGAGTTCTTGGAGTTAGGTTTTTGTTTAGCTATCTTCCATAATATTTTATTACTATATTATGAATACGGCGTATTGATGTCTTCTGGATACGGGAGTATTGCTCATCAGTCCTTCGTGGATAATTATGAAGTGTAGGCACGGATACGTCATATCTTCTTGATGGATACGGCGTATTTAGGTAAAACCAGTTGATTTTCTTCTTTCGTTGACAATGTAATTCATAGGCGTATTCGTTGATGTGATATGAAGTTTTATTCAAAGTCAGAACAATAGTCTTTTGATTCGTCAAGTCTTGGATAGTCGTATAGGTGTAGATAATGCGGCGTTTTTTTTGTTCAGATCAGTAGACTTTTCGAATCTTTTTTTAATGATCCAAATACGTGTCTTTTAGCATTAACTTCACATGTACTCCATATATTACTGCAATTCGTAAATACAAATGATTAAGTAACAAATTCTTTGACAATAAAAAAACGATACAAAAATGGGTTTTTAACATGGGTTAAATGATGCTTACAAATAGACGTTATTTGATGTATCAATATCTCCCACTTGATCCTATTGTCTTAAGTAGCCTTTAAAAGTTTATAAAAATGTATCCCAAAGGATATTTTCCGTTAAAGCATTTATTTGATCTATTACAAGTACACAACCAAACACCTCATGAAATAGGAAGATGAAAACACTCAAATCACTCAACTAATCTATGTGGTAACATGTAACTAATTCGCTCAATTGCTCGGCCGTGACGAGTATTCTATCATAAGCTTGGCAAGGATATACATCTCCACCGCTAAAGCTAAGGAGTAACAAGTTTATAAAGGTAAATATGGGTTTATATGAGAAGGCTTAGGGTTGATTACTCTAACTAATCTTTATCGACACCAATATTCCAGGAGGGCGACAAAGATCACACATACACACCCGTAATGATGGGATAGACACATGTGACTGCTCACTCCCACCTTGAATAAGATAAAGAGTAAGAATAGTAGAGTAATATAGGGTATGGATCTTCTAAATTTCACCAATGGTAATAAACCAACAAGGCAGTTAAGGCATGCATACATGGCCGTAACGATGGAATAGACATGCACGCTCGATCACATCCTCATTCGCGTAAAACCCATGGTTAATGATTAGGAAAGGGAATTAAATTGTTGTTAAACAAAAATTACGAAACAAATAGATTAAGTCTAAAATACAAGTTGCTAGAAACTTTTTCCCAACCGTTACCATGGTAAAGACACAACTATTTATAACGTCTTGATCATAGATCAAAAATAACAACCTAAGTTGGCGTTCCCGTAACGGCCAACTTACCAAACATCTCATACTTTACATACTTTACAAGGCAAGTGGCGATATCTTCCACTTTATACAATACTCTACATCGTCGATTTGTATCAACGAATAATCGATCCTTCGTGTAATTTCTTCGGTAGTTGCGAAACGATAATCTTCAAACTTTCCTTCTCTTTTTTGTTGCGATTTTTCTAATTTTTTTTTGATTTTTTTTGCTAACACTATACTACGAAACTCGGTGTAGTTTCACCATCTTTACGATCATAATAATTCTGGATAATTCCTTCGATAATTCCTTCATTCTTCGGACGTACCATTAATTGCGATGGTAGTAAAAATACATGAGTTTTGACTATAATATACATTCCCATTTGCGATGTGAAAATTTCTTCCAACCATACCAAAATAGACACAAGACTCGGGAAATACAAACTTTACACTTTAAGCAACTAGCAACTGTAAAATAAACTTAATCTAACAGGGTAGGATAAGGTGTAAAGGTGTAACGAAACAAATAATTGGTGTAGTTCCTAAAGGATTGGCTCTACGGGTTGTTCTAGAGGTATCTTACTCATAAAGTGAGAGTAAACAAAGGGTTTATACGGGGGTTAACTAACCAGTGTAGTTATTTAATAAGCAACATGTAAAGGCGATTTGGGTGTAATCCTAAAATTTACCAATTTAAACAAGTTACTCCATTTAAATCCATAGTACTTCCCTTAACTACCATCTAATTATCCATACACGTACTAATCACTGTTGTCTCGAATACACGCATAATACCGAACAGCCAATTTAAATCTACTACATTGCTGGCACACTTTCCATAGCTTCTATGAACAATTTGCGGCATCAAAACCTTTGGAACACAGGATACATAAAGCGATTAAAAACCCTCACCATATAACTAACACAGAGGTTATCTCTTTGTGGTGCGGGTTATGTATCAAGTAATTTCAACAAAACTATTAACGCTTTATGACTTATTATTTATATCTTATAAGTTATTCATACATTCTATTACGAGACCTAGTTTTTATATGAGTGAATACAATTACATGTGATGACTATAACATTCACTCATATCCAACTCCCCAAAACCTGACAATTATATACACAACGTCCTCGATGATAGATTAAAACCCATTTAATACGAGAATTAATAAGAAATTAGATGAGAAACATCCCTGATATTTGCTCGGTAGATTCAACTCATTTATTTGAGTTCTACTTAAGACAAGATTAAGTGTCGAACCGCCGCGTTAGCAAGTTTCAAATACTCCAATCACGATCATCCGAAGATCCAATATGATTATTGTATAATCACTTCATCCATCTCTATCCGTCACGATATTTCTCTTATCAACGGAGGTCCTGCATAAAAAAAATATAGGCAAAACGATGTACAGTATCTAGTCCTTTAGGCGTAGACCTACGGTTAATTTTAACTCAAACTCAAAACCTAACTAAAACGAGTCTACTAGTTCTATGCGAGAGAGGTGAATCACACTAATAGACTATCATCACATTAGACATCCAATCACACGTATCTCTAATAGCCAGAACTACAAGAATGTTTTTGTAAAGTGACATAAAAAGTAAAGAGACTAGATAACCGTACCAGCAGCCAACCAAACTATGCCGAATATCGGTTATGGGCAGGCGATACACCGAAATTTGAGCATGTTCTGAGACAGACCAGACTCAAGAGATAACATATCAAATACAACAATTACTAGAATTGTCTCCTAGGCGGGAAAGAACACTCTACTTTGAGAGATCTCTACATCAAACAGTCATTTTATGTTTAGACTGTCTTCAACTTCTCACTCGGGCGTGTAACCTTCATCCGTTTTCCTTTTTCTAAAAAATTTTCTTGGTAGATCCTGGACCCACTATCATCGTTTCTTTTCCCAAGTATTATATTCACTATCTTCTTACAGCAATATATTCTCGTTTGGTTCCTAGCGAATATTTTATAGCTTCAAACATTTCGGTTTTGCAAACCTTTTTGTTAGGCTGCTTGTCATTCCAATTGTCGTCTTTACGCTTCAATTGTCCCTGTCCATTCTTTTCTTCAATATCGTGTATGTCATAGGCTTTGAAGAATGAATCAGTAGCAGTTTTAGGTGGGTTTTCATATTTAGATTCCTTCATTTCATTACTACTAAAAATATTGTTATCCACATATCTCTTATTCCAATTTCCATTCACCCATGAGTGAAATAAAATCTTTTTAGTTCTTCCATTCACTTTCTTATGGTTTTTGAATGACGTGTTTATGTTTGATAAAAATTCAAGTGGATCAATCCCCTAGTTATCTCCTTCGTCCAAGATTTCATCTTCTCTATCGTATGATTCGGGATAGAATCTATAGAAGAACTTCTCATAAAGTTCCTCCTAAGTGGTGATTTTTTTATCTCCCTCACTAATCCACCATTCTTTAGCATCATCAGCCAATGAGAGAGGAAATACTTTCATTCGTAGTTGATGGGAATACACGCCAGGAATGTAGATCAAATCAACCATTTCAAGCACCTTAGCAATGTGATCCACCACATCTTCATTATACGTTCTGTGATATATGTTCTTTTGTAATTCCACCAAACATTCCTTGCTGAGTTCAATGTTTATGTCGCTACTGGTTCAGCCATGACTTCTTGCAGTTCCTTCTTTAATGAATTAGCTATGACAATTATGACCTGTTCACAAAGGTAAAAATATCAGCAGGATTTGTTCTGAAGAAGGATTAAAAATTAAGCACGGAAATCAAATACAAAACTTAGATTCTGATTCTGTTACAGATAATCGATACGCCATATTCAATAGAAGTGAATACACCGTATAAATCTGTTGAATGAATACGCTGTATTGGACAGAAAGTTGGATACGCCGTATCCGATGGAAGTGGATACGCCGTATAGAGTTATCGACCAGAACAGTGTATTAGCAAAACAATTAAATTAAACACACAATTATACAAGCAAACAATTAAACTAACAAATATACAAGAATATACGCTAATCTAATTTACACTACTCCTAAGGGTTATATCTAATGTTAAAAACCAAAATATAAAATAAAAATCAAGATTAATTTTCACTCTCCGGCAACGCCGCCAAAAACTTGATGTGTCGTTGTGTGGTGTATATTTTTATGATTCAAGTTTTAAATTTATATTTTGCCAACTAAACCCAAAACAACACTTTAAAGGCCAGTGTACCCGATTGGTGGTAGTTTCGTGGTAAGTAGGGTGTCGAACACTTAAAGCGAGGTTAAATCTCTTAATTTATTTATATTTTGGTTATCTAATCTAAGTTAATTCGAATCTATGTCAAACCTATGCTAATTCTATGTTAGTTCTACTCCTAAATTCCTAACAGGTAAAAGGGGGGTCCCTTGAGAGACTGCACGGTTTGTTGGTGACTACAATTCAATTCAAGACACTTTACCCACGAAAAGAAAATTACAAAATACAAGAGCGGTCGAGCCTTAGGATAGAAAAATGTATTAGCCATAATTAATCCTAAAACTAAAAAAAGAAAAAAAAAAAAAAATAGATAAAAAAAAAAATTATAAATAAAAAATTACCGATTAAAAGTATGGTTTGTTTATTCTGTGCAATGATTACTTATCTCGAAGAGGCATATCAATTCTAGACTTAGGCGAAACTCATTCTAATGACATAGACACATTAATTCTGTCACAAATAGGCATATGCACAAAGCATCCATATTACATGATTTAAATCTATCTTAGGGATTAAAGCAATGGTGATTTTCTTAAACCCTAGCTCATAGAGACTTTACCCACTTACTGCTTAATAACAATTTATACTCTAGTAGTCCACTTGTCTAACTATCTAATGGAATCAGAACATTATTTGTTGAATTATCCTAGGATTCACCTACTAGTCAACATGTTCAATAAACCAAAGGCAATTTCCGTTAACTAGTTAAGCCAGAAGCGTATCCTTAGCACGATTTTAGAAGGACAATATTTGTGATCCTATTATTCTAGATGTATAAATCACTATATGGAGAGCTATCCCGGCATCTAGATTACTTGGTCCGTATCACTAGATCCAGTTGAATGATAGGTCGCATACAAAAGCACGTAAACAAGTATATTGATAAACATAAACAAGCATACATCGATAAATTAAGCAATCGAGATATAAACAAAACCAAACATTTAGATCTTCATAATAATGGATAATACCCAAAGGTATTAGCCTTCAAACATCATAATTAATACAAGAGTAATTGTTTTAGCCAAGGTAAACTAACCGAGTTAACGAATGATATACTAAAACTGAACGATTACAAAAAGTATAAGAAATTACACGGTGTCTTCTATGGATTTGAATGCGTTGCAAGACCTCTTCTGCTTTTTTTCTCCTCTAAAAATTGACTTTTATGGTTTAGGTATCGAGAATATGATTTAGCACACCTAAAACTCATTTTTTAGTTTCTATTTATACTGTCTGGATGTTGGTTTGATATGGTGTTCTAATGAATTGGATACGGCGTATTAGGGGGGGGGGGGGAGTTCTTGGAGTAGGGACCACGTTTGATATCTTCTAGAATCTTCACATACTATATCTTCAATACGGCCTATTGGTCTTCTCTGTATACGGCGTATTGAGCTTGTTTCCTTCGTGGTCTTTGGTGAGTGCAGTCATGGATACGCCGTATCTTCCTTGATGGATACGGCGTATTGGTAGTCAGAATCATTGATCTTTAAAGTATCTTCATTGAAGCTCTAGAATGTCGCCATTCCTAATATTTCACAACATACTTCCATAATTTACTAGCATATCTCAATAATAAACGATTAAGTAACAATTCTTTGAAATAATTAAACAAAATAGGTTAATTACATGTGATAAATGATGCCATAAAATAGACGTTATTTGATGTCATCACTAGTCAACTCTCCTGGATCGTCCTCAAGATCAAAGTAAAAATGATCATACCCCGGTGGAGATATGATGTGAGCAAGTTCATCGGCGAACTCCTCATGATGAGAATCACTCCTATCGGTTGGAGGAAGCGGATCAATCAAAAGATCAAAGAGAAACGATTCATATTCAAGAAGAGAAAGATTAGAATGATAAGTGGTATTGCCACTACTCTTCTCTTCTTGATGATCGATATCAAAACAGAATGTTTCGTAGTCCAGAACAGAAAGATCAGAATAAGAAGTGGTACTGCCACTACTCTTCTCTTCAATATCAAAGCAAAATGTTTCATAATCAGGTATAGAATCATCAGAATGAGAAAGAAGGGTGTCAGTCTCCTTAAAGAGAGAGTCGCTATCCCCGAAGGGAGTGTGAAGTGGGGAAAGAGACTCAACCATAGAATTATAAGAGGGAGTGGGATTGTCACTCAAAGAATGAATTGGTTTCTGAATATCTAACACTTTCGAAGGTTCATCCTTATCACTCTTATCAGAGTCTGAATAGTAAACGGTGTTAGGATGACCTGGTCCTGGTTGATGTTGAACACTTTGAATAGTGTATGCAGTTTGCTTTCCAAGGACCTCAATTTGTGTACTCAATGTGGAAGTAGTTTCAGAATAATGAGCATTCACACTAGTGGTAGTGTCATGATACACTTCGGAGTCCCACTGAAAATGATGTTGTGTCATATTCTCGATCAAATCATATGCCTTTTGAGGAGTCTTTTGCAGGATATTGTCGTGGCAGCCACCATGATTTTGTTCTGATCAACCATCATGATTCCATGATAAAATGTAAAGATTTGATCAATAAGCTAAATTTTATGATCAAGACATTTTCGTAAACATGATTTGAATCTTTCCTAAGCTTTAAATACTGACTCCATGGGCAATTACTGAAAATTCAGAATGTCTTTCCTAAGCTGCAACGCTCTAGAATATGGGTAGTATTTTGAAAGAAACTTGAGGATCATCTCTTCCCAAGTGTGAATAAAATGAGTTTTAAGATGATAAAACCAAGATTCAACTTCGTAGGTTAAAGAGAATGGGAAAAGATTCAGACTGATGCTGTCTTGAGAAACTCCATTTTGTTTCATGAATTGAGTGATAGATAAGTACTTGTTTAAGTGCTCGTTTGCATCTTCATTTCGAAATCCATGGAATTGGTAATTCTGTCAAAGCAGCCGAACCATATGATTTTCTAATACAAAATCGGTTCCCGGAATGGTTGTCGGAGCGATCGGACCTCCTTTACCGATGAGTGACGGTCGATAAAAATCCTCCATGGTCTGAGGATCATGGGAATGAGAGGAAAAAAAGAAAATCATGAAGAATTAAACAATATGAGAAAAGAAAGAGATAAGCATTAAACGTTTGAGAGGATAACGAATATTTTTTTTTTAATTTTTATAAAGAAAATTAAAGAAATTTGTTTTTGGTATTTTTAATATAATATTTTTTTTTTGGAATGACGATTTTATTAGAAACAAAAGCTAGCAAGGAGCTAGATTACAAAACAATAATATAGGGATTTTTGAGCCATTCGTTCCATCCGAACGAGCTTTAGATCTATACATACAACCATAAAAAGAACTAGCAATGACATTATCAATAAGCATCGACTTCGAAGGTTTTTCTCTCGTCAAATAGGAGCTTGTTTCGATAGATCCAAACGTACCACCAAATGGAGTACCAAACTCCTTCGAACATCTTTTTGAGTTTGAAATCCATACGAATTGAACAAGCCAAGACTTCCATTCTGCATATGAGTTCAAGTTTGCGTGATCCAAAATTCCACAGCTCAAACCTTATTAGCAATGTCCCCGAACCATCCACACCTAAAGAACAAAGGTCCGTTGATTAATAGCATTATCACAAAGGGGACACGACATATCCAGAATGTCAATTACCTCTACGAGGAAAATGTTGAACCGGTAGGTAAAGCATCGGTCTTGATTTTCTAGGCAAGAATTTAGATTTATTATCGGTACACACTTTACCCCATCTAGTTTCTCTCCAATACTGAAGGCAATCTCTCATCGATACGTTTAAGACAGAGCCACCGAAAATATACCCGTACTCTCCAGATTCCAATTCCATCTATCACTGAAAGGCACGATAGTGGACACGAACGAACAATTCTACCCAACTGTCGGAAATTGATTTTTGCTCGATACCCCCTCTAGAATTCGACGAAGAGCAGACCAAACTCGTGTCACCTCTCTTGGAACTAACAGTAACATCTTTGAGATTCAAGCGCCATAATCTAGAAAAAATTTCTTTAAAAAAATGCCCCTAGTATGCCAATGATTCCAACCAGAATTTGGTGGACTCCCTTTCCATCTTTATGAGTCAAATAATCAAAACGTACTACCTTTTCTTTGGAGAGATCGAACTTCATTCAAAATCGAAGCCAACCATGATTTGCCATAGAAGTTTCATTTCGAATGAATTTTACCACCCACACACGTGAATCAGCCACAATCACTTTAGTCCTAAATAGAACTTTTTTGGCGAGAGAAACTTCAAACCCCACTATAATCCATCAATCTCTATTTAACCAAATAAGCTAGACACACCTAGCCGCCTCATTTTTTGCTGTCAACACATTATACCATTAACCCAAGAAGCCTTTTTTAACTACCCGATCAGGCCATTAAAGAAAAAAAAAACTATTTATAAATAGACTCCAAGATATAAGCCCTTTGAAAGAACCTTTGGGAAAATAGACATGTGAAAGACTGGAATAGATCCTAAAACCGATTTCAACAAAGTTAAACGACCACCAATAGATAAAGTTTTGGATTTCCATTTGGAAAGCCGAGACTTTACTTTTTCAACTATCTCTTGCCATGCTTGAACACTGTCCAAGAACCTCCACCTAGTCCCAAGATAGTAAAATGAACTTAAGAACGAGACATCCCTAACTTGCAGCCGCTTGGATGACCAGAAGCACTTTCCACAATAAATCCCCATTAACTTACTTTTGTTCAAGTTAATCTTAAGGCCCGAAGCATGAAAAAGCATTTCAAAACATGAATCAAAGTGGAGATATTACCGTCACTCCACTCCCCTAAGAAAATAGCATCATCCGCATAGAACATATGCGAAAGACATAAAGATTGATCTAACATAATACCTTTAAACATCCCCGCGTTTACGATCCTTTGAAAAGATAAATGAGGCTCTCCTCACAGGATAAAAGAGGAGAGGGGGGATAAAGGATTCCTTGTTTCAACCCTTTATAGAATTGGAACTCATTCGTAGGACATCCATTGACAAGAATAGAACCCTTAGAAGAAGTTAGGCAACTTTGAATCCAGTTACGCCATTTACACCTGAAACCGAACTCTTTAAGAACATCATCTAAAAAATCCCATCTAATCGAATCGAAGGCCTTTTCAAAATCGACCTTAAAAATTAGAGTTTTCTTCTTTTTGGTACACCACTGGAGAATCTCATTAAGATAAACTGGACCGTCTAACATTTGTTCTTTCGCAATAAACGCAGATTGCACTTCATTAACAATGTCCCCTAAAACATTAACAAGCCGGTTAGACAAAATCTTGGCAATGATCTTGTAGATACTTCCAATGAGGCTAATAGGTCTAAAGTCCTTGACCAAGTTAGCGTCCGGGACTTTTGGGATCAAAGCTATAAATGATGAGTTACAACCAGGAGGAATTTCTCCATGAATGAAGAAATGATTTACAGCCATATAAACATCGTGCTCAATAACAGGCCAAAAATGCCGATAAAAGCCAAAAGAAAACCCGTCAGGGCCCGGGGATTTGTCTGTGCCACAGCCCCAAACAGCCGTTTTAATCTCCTGTTTAGAAACTTCTCGCTCGAGGTCCTGACTTTGATCTTCAGAAATAGTTTTCGGAAATCTCATATCAATATTAGCACGCCTCTCCGAAGGTTTAGCGAATCTATCCTGAAAATGAGAAAGAAATTCTTGTTTGACATCATTAGGCTGCTCCTTCCAAACGCCATCAATCGTAATACCCCTGATGTTCATTTGATTACGTTTTTTATTCAAAATTCCGTGGAAAAAATTTGAGTTTTCATCGCCTTCGATTGACCATTTGATCTTGGCCTTTTGAGCCAAATCCATGGAATGAATATGATCAATGTTACGAAGAGCAGCCAACACCTCCATTCTTTTTTCCGCTTCTACCTCAGTACCTGTACCTTTGTCAATAACCGCATCTAACTGGTTCAACTCCTTCTTAAGATTTGCAATAGTAGAAACTGTTTCACTTTTGTTATCTTTAATCTAAATCTTGATGTGAGCTTTAAGGAATTTCAAAAAATAATATTTTAAAATATATATTAAAAATTATTTATATTAATAATGACGAGATAAAAAATAAAATACAAGGAAAAAATTTATGTCATAAAACCTCCCCAACACCCCATCTTTAATAAAACTCTTTATATTTGAGTTATGTATCAAATTCTTGTATTAAAAATACAATCAAACAACTTTTTTAAAATTTTTAACTCAAAACCCAAGCAAACCTCCCAAACCAAACAGGTCTTAAGATTTTCTCTTCGTCTCTTTTTTTTCCCAACGTCTTGGTCTTTATAAGTATAGACGTATTCCTCCTATATAGTGAAAAATTAAGAAAACCAGCATATTACGTCCGTAAAGTGCCGATGAATATACCACTATTATAGGTTTTTTTTTTGTGTTTCTGGATATCTATAGCATTAAAAAAAATTATGATGACCCTTAGTGTAACCTTTAAAGGTTTAGTTGTATTTTCGGAATATCTTTAAAAAGTTGTAAAGAACATTAGAATAGAACTATTACAAAAAATAAAATTTGAAAGCTAAGCCGAAAAAATGAGAAGTACTATACAATAATTAACCTTTTAACCAAATAATACATGTTATGCCATTATATTTAAGATTAAAATACACATGTTATTTAGTGATGAAAATACACAACACTTACACAAGAATTTTCACTATGACAGATATGTCATAGTAAATTATACATTCATTGGACAACTAAATAGAAGAAGACTTGAAGCGGTGAAGGCCTATGCAACACTAAGAAAAAAAAGTGGGTTTCGGTTCCAAAGTCACTTAGTCGAATTATAAAGATAGAGAGGCCAATGTTAAGAAGTAAGGTCAGGTCAACTGGTTAAGCAAAGCTCGGGTTATGAAAAAGATTAGCCGTTAATTAATTAATTAAGTCTAATTAGATTTTGGTAACTAACTATTTGCAACTTGACAATTTCAAACAAAATTTTCAAATACTTTAATATTATTTACTAGATGAAAATGAAAATTTATAATCCATATTCGTGCAACAACATCATTTTGAATCCATTGAATTTGAATTAGTATTTTCTCCGTTACAATTTTTGTGAAGAGACATCTACAATCGTTAGTCTTACGGGTATCCAAAAAAACGAGAAATCAAAAGAACCGAGGAACCGTATCGGAATCGAACAGTATATTAGAACCATTGTCCAGTTCTTGGTTCTTAAAATTTCAAATTTTCGGTTATTGGAACGGTTCGGGACTGAACCGGCCGGTTCCAGTACTTTCCCTAAAAGAACCATTCTTTTGAAAATATGAATTTTTATTGGATTTGTTTGGGACATAATGCTAAACATGTAGCCTTTTAAGAAAATAGAAAATAAAACTCTACCCATTATGCTATTACTAAGCTGTAAAAAAATTCTAAAACCTAAAATTCATAATAACTTAAAACCCTAACCATTAATCCACATCATTTATCATCATCAATATCATTCATCAATATGAAAGAAAGTTTTATTTGAATCAATTAACAAAATAGTTATTACAACATATATGTTTTAATGTTATTAGTGCACCAAGCTCGATCAATTTATTAAAAAAGTTATGATTCAAGTTTTTTACACATGTTTTCTGGATATCTATAGCATTTATCTCAAAAAAAAATTATGATGACCTTTAGTGCAACCTTTAAAGGTTTAGTTGTATTTTCGGAATATCTTTAAAAAGTTGTAAAGAACATTAAGATATAACAACCATTACGAAAATAAAATTTCAGTCATTTATACGCTGTATGATATGAGCAGATACGCCTGTATTGATATTGGAAGACATCTCGATAAAAATAAATAACAATTCGGTTTGTCTCTCGGGAAGCAGTTTTCTTTCAGCTAGTCTTTAAGTTAGACTTTTTCCTTCCAGCTTCTTCACTCCATCTCATGCACGCTTATGTGCCCGCGTGTGAGCTATTTTTTTATCTTCCCATCTCGGACATATTCGGGTCCTAAGTTCAAGACCCCCTTGTAGAAACTTTTGAGCTTTTAGTACAGATACGAGATTCCATTCAGCTTATTGTGCAAACTCACCTTTAGTAACGGCTTAATCTTGTTGCACCGGTCATTGGATAGATGTTTAAACCTTGGATGTGATCGCGCCATTTGGTAAGTCACGTTATCACTACGATTGTGGATAGTGATTAATCCATCAAACCTTTTTGCTTCCACACATGAAGCTTTGCAGAACGGTTCTCCAAGAATAATATCTCCCACTTCTTGATCTCGGTAGCCATCCATATTTTCCACCACTACAAAATGAGTTACAACAGAAAAATTTCTGACAAAAATAGATACATTGATAAAAGCTCCGACTACATTCTTTCCTTTGAGTTCAACTTTGTCCCTTATTATAGAATTGTAAAACTCCCTATACATCATATTAACATAAAAAATTGGGAAAAAAATTAGCATTTACATGCTCAAAACCTATCACGCACGAAAATCTTGTAGGCATAATCGATATGGATCTTCCGGTCAAAGTCACAAAAACTAGGGTACTCGTCAAAACTTTCGTTATTCCTAGTCTTGATTATGTCAATCATGGGCTCATCAATGACCTTACCTTCCTCAATGGTGGGCATCAAATCATCAACTTGATCTCTCCTAAGCTCTAATGGTATATTAATATCATTCAATTCAATGTAATCTCCATATAAAAGGTCTAATAATCTATTTAACACCAAAGTCTCTTCCATTAGCCTAGCTTCTAAATCAAGTTCCATTCTTTCTCTTAAGCTTAACATGTAGACCCTCTTAATCAAACTACTAGCATGTTTAACACTTTTGAAAATAATTTTCTCATCCCCAACCCTCAAAGTAATCTTCTTTTTGAATACATCAATCTTAGCGTGGGCGGTAGACAAAAATGGTCTTCTGAGGATCAAGGGCACTTTGAGATCCTCGGGCATATCAAGAATTATAAAGTCTACAGGGAAAACAAATTTACCAATAATCTTCTGCAATTTTCATAAAATCCCTTTTGGATATTTTACAGTCCTATCTGCTAATTCAACTGTTAACTTAGTGTGAGCTAATTCGCTTAAACTTAAGTTAAGTTAGGTCGAGAGAGGCATGACACTTACGCTAACTCCCAAGTCAGCAAGGGCATTATCAAAGCAAACATTATTAATATAGCAAGGTAAAGTGAAACTCCCTAGGTCTTTCTCCTTTCGGGGTATGGAGTTATCGATATGTGAAGCTCTCCATATGGAGTTAAGCTTCTGAGAATGCGGTCCATATGGATCCTTCTTTCCTCACAGTAGTAATCACATTTAATGGCTTAGGAATGGTTGTCGTTTGTCGTGGGACTCGAACATTACGTCTTTATGTAGAGTGGATACGACGTATTAGTGTGATTCCTAATACGGCGCATCGAGTATGAATCAGCTTTGCAGTGTCGAAATCGGACTTGACATGATTCTCGGGTTGGCTTTAGTAGAGCTAGGTAGGCTTCCAAATCCTCTTTCCTGTAGTACCTTGCTTATTTGCCCGATTTGAATCTCTTAGAGCTATTAATCAGAGTCTCATTGGTTTCGTACGGCACAATCGTTCGAAGCTTGGATTTCTACTTTATCATGTTGGAGTTTTCTTCATGTCTCTTTGCTGATTCACCTCATAAACTTGCTCAGGGTTTCTTCCATAGATTGCCTTCGTTCTTGGTACGAAGGGTTTGCATTGTTCCTCTGGTAGAATCCTGGAGCTGCTGCATTATATCCCCCTCCTTGAAATGTCCACAAATTGTGTGTAGTGAGCTTCATACGAGGTTGACCCTTCTTCTTGAGTGGGAAAAACTGATGTGTCGTTATGTAGGTGTATTTATGTATCAGTTTTTACTATTATTTTATGCTGACTATACCTGAAAACAACACTTTAAGGCAGTGTACCCAGTTCGTAATGGAGTTTGTGGTAAGTTGGTGTCAATCACTAAGAGCGATGAGCGTTAATGTCTAATTCTCAGTTTTTAATTATCTAATGTTAAATCTAAAATAATGCAAAAGGGGGGGGAGGGTTTCGTCTGAGAGCTGGCACGGTTTTGGTATCCTCAACTAAGGTTTTGATAACAAGTAAAGCAATAAACACATACAAGAAGATAAACAAATGATAGAGGAACGGTCAAGAACTAATGTAAGGAAAACATATCAACCATGAATAATCCGATAAAAGGTTTGTTTATTAGTGCAATGATTGACTTATCTCGAAGGGCATATCATTCCTAGACTTAGGCGGTACTTCTTCCTAAGACCTATACACGCTAATTCTGTCACAATTAGACGCATCCGCATAAAGCAAGCATTTGTTGATTATAATCAATCTTAGGAGATTAATAATGGTGCTCTTACTAAACCCTAGCTCATTGAGACTTTACTCACTTACTGCTTAACGGCTCTTTATATACTAGTAGTCCACTGTCCGATACCTTACAATGGTATATGACGTACTCGTTGAAACCAAGATCACCTTATGCACGAACATAAACTCACTAAACTAAAGGTAAGGGAAAGGTCAATATTTGGTGATCCGGTTATTCTAGATATATAATGCAATATTGGAGAGCTATCCCGGACTCTTATATCTACGACCCAAACAACACCGAAGTGGCGTCGCATCAAATGTAGGACTAGACCCAGTTGAATGATAGGTCGCATACTTAAGCACGTAAACGAATATAAATTGATAAGGACATAATAACCAATCAACGATAAATTAAGCAATCAAGATAAACCAAACCAAACATTAGATCTTCATAAACATGGCTGATACTTAAATAAGTATAGCCGATAGTGCATTTGTAATATACCCACGTTTTGATATATGAACGATTAAAATAAAGAAACCTTAATCGAAAGCGTATTCGGTTACGCGAAGATTACAGAGTTTTCCTATGATATTGAGGCTCTTTTCTAACCTTCTAGGCTCCTTTATTTGTCTCTTGGTCGACTTGGTGGTTTAGGGATTCATTTGCATACCTAAAACTGAGTTTTGGGTCATCTATTTATAGAGTCTGGAAACTCGTTGATACGCCGTATGAGCATTATGGGGATAAACGTTATTGAGGCTTTCTTAGAGTAAGACCAAGTTTGATATCTTCCCAGAGTATTTTATTATATATTGTGTATACGCGTATTGTTGGTCTCGTGGATAAGGTGTGTATTGGTATTTATGTCTTCGTGGTTTGTGAAGTGTAGACGGATTCTCCGTATCTTCTCTTGATGGATACATAGTATTATTGGTAAAACCAGTTGGTTCTTCTTCATTGACCAAAGTATTATATACGGTGTATAGTTGATGTGGATACGGCGTATTCTTCAAAGTCAGGCAATGGTCTTTTGATTCGTCAAAGTCTTGGATACATCGTATAGGTCTAGAATAATACGGCGTATTTGCTGTCAAATCAGTAGACTTTCTTGAACTCTTCATTTATGCTCCAAAATGCAGGCCTTTTAGCTTAACTTACCAAGTTACTCCATAATACGGTTACTTCTCAATAGAAACGATGAATGTAACAATTCTTTTCCAATAATTATACAAAAATGTGTTAATTTCATGGGATAAATTATGCTATAAATAGTCGTTATTTGATGTCATCAAATTATCTACCCACTTGATCCTACTGTCTCAAGTAGACTTTTAGAGTTTTTCAAAAATAATCCCATAGGTATTTTCGTTAAGCATTTTTTTGATCTATGAACAATGTACACAACCAAACACTCACGAAATAGGAAGATTGAAACACACTCAAATCAATCAACTAATCTTGTTGTAACTTGTAAACTAATTTGCTCAATTGCTCGGTCATGACGAGTATTTTAATCTAGGCTTGGCAAGATTCACATCTTCCACAGCTAATGCTAAGGAGTTACAAGTTTGAAAAGGTAAATGGGATTTGTTTGTTAATGCGTAGGTTGATTACTCTTATCTTAATCTTTATCGATGCATATTCCAGGTGGGCCAACAAAGACCAAACATAACACCCGTTACGATCGATAGACACACTGTGACTGCTCATTCCTACTCTATTTAGCTAATGAGTAGAAGTAGAGTAATAATAGGGTATGGATCTTTCTAACTTTTCCCAATAGTATAAACAACAAGGAGCTTGGGACATGCATAACATGGCCGTAACGAAGAATAGACATGCACGCTCGATCACATCCTCATTCGCGTAAAACCCATGGTTAATGATTAGGAAAGGGAATTAAATTGTTGTTAAATAAAAATTACGAAACAAATAGATTAAGTCTAAGTTTACAAGTTGCTAGACACTTTTTCCCGATGGTTACCATGATAAAGACACAACTATTTACAACGTCTTGATCATAGATCAAAAACTACAACCTAAGTTGGCGTTCCTGTAACGGCCAACTTCCCAATCATCCCATACTTTACATACTATACAAGGCAAGTGGCGATATCTTCCACTTTATATAATACTCTACATCGTCGATTTATATCAATGAATAATCGATCCTTCGTGTAATTCCTTCGGTAGTTGCGAAACGATTATCTTCAAACTTTCTTTCTCTCTTTTTTATTGCGATTTTCTAATTTTTTTTTCTTTTTTTTCTTTTTTTCTAAACTATACTACGAAACTCGGTGTAGTTTTACCATCTTCACGATCATAATAATTCTGGATAATTTCTTCGATAATTTCTTCATTATTCGGACGTACCAATAATTGTGATGGTAGTAAAAATACATGAGTTTTGATTATAATATACATTCCCATTTGCAATGTGCAAATTTCTTCGAACCGTACCAAAATAGACACAAGACTTGGAAAATACAAACTTTACACTTTAAGCAACTAGCAATTGTCAAATAAACATAATCTAACAGGGTGGGCTAAGGTGTAAAGGTGTAACAAAACAAATAATTGGTGTAGTTCCTAAAGGACTTGCTCTACGGGTTGTTTTATGGGTATCTTACTCTTAAAGTGAGAGTAACATTGGGTTTATAAGGGGTTAATCTACCGGGTAGTTAGTGAAAAGCACATGTAAAGGCGAATTGGGTGTTAATTTAAATTTTACCAATTTAACAAGTTTCTCCATCTAAATCCATAGTACTTATCACGCGGGTCTCAATTAGATTATACCAAGCCAAGTTCTTAAAGTACTACTACTTCACGGCCTCACTTAGATTTTTGTGGAAATTTGTGTAAAATAAAAAAAAAAAAACCCCATTTTTTTTTTTGGAAATCGGAATAAGGTTATCATCCTTCCAATTTTCTAACAAGGGTTATGGGTGCCGGTTTGTATCAAGTATTCACAAAAAGTATGCTTGATAAAAAATTAAATTGAGCGCCTAATTTATGCATTTTAGTGTGAAAATTAGCGACAAGTTATTACATTCATTTCCATCCCGACTTGAATTATACACCGTCCTCGTTGTATATATAAAACATTAATACGGGAATTGAAAGAATTAATAATAGAAACTCCCCTGATATTTGCTCGGTAGACTTTCTTCCATTGTTGTGTTTATTAGCAATACTTGTGTTTGAATTAGCCGCCTTGAAGTTTCAAGACTTCACACTTCAAGATCTCCAGATTTGTAAATTCTCCACCAATATTCGTCGATATTTCTTTCACGAGGTCCTGTGTAAATTCTCAAAAAACAAATGCAATTCTATCTCCGTGTATTCGTTTGGTTAGACTCGAAATAAATACCTAAAACTGTACAGGAAGTCGATACGCCGTATCCATACCCCAGGATACGCCGTATTGATACCTGTGTTTAATACGTTGTATTCGTTTAACAAATACGCCGTATTGACTGTGCTGAAAATAAACACTGGATAACGTCCATATAGTCGATATGCCATATCCATAGGGTTTGGATACGTCGTATAGAAAATCTAGGAAGACAGACTAGATAAAAATTGAAAATACATTCCGGGTTGTCTCCCGGCAAGCACTTTTGTTTACAAAAAAGTCTTTAAGTTTGACTTGCCCCAATTTAATCCCATCATTATAAACAACAATTTGGGGTCGAATACAGGTATGCCAATGGCACATACAATTTCTTGATTAGGAATAATGATATGACTTCCATTTGTTAAGCTGATTCCACGTCATGTATATTTAAATTATCAATTGATAAAAGTTTTAGTTTTGAAAATTTATTAGATTATCATGACATGTTTCCAAAAGCTTTTTTGGACTCATGTGTATATGCACCATCATCGATATTTATTAATAGGTAATGTTTGACAGATAATCCCCGAAGAGTGTTCAAATATCGACTTTATCATCATCATTGTCCTTATCCGATTTTGAATTATTGGGATAAATTACATTAAAAGGAAATAGATCATTAAAGTTTAAAACGTTTTGTTCCTCTTTATCACATTCGAACAATGATGTTTCATCTTTCAAATTAAATTCATCGATATGTTGAGGACTTACAGTAGGTTCAGTTAAGAAATCTAATTTAGACGTTAGAGCGTCATTGTAAACAATGGCTGGAAATTCATTCTCAAAATTATTAAAGAAGTTTAAATCATCAAAATAACTGACCGTAGGCTCGGGTGACGGAAACGATGGCATATTGACTTTATCATTATCATTTTTTGAATCCGTTTTCAAATCATTGACAGAAATAATTTTATAGGAAAATGAATTTTTGTCATAAATCACCTTGTAATCTTCATCGTCGGATTCGTCAAACGATATTCTAAAGTTAATTTTATTGTCATTAAGAGGACTTACCATGGGTTCACAGGAGGGTGTTTCTTCAAATGTCAAACTATCATTGAAGACTATAGCTGGGAATTCAGTTTTAACGGATCTGAGGTCGTGAACTTCTTCATCATACCAGATCTTACCATACGTAGCAGTTTCCCAGTTATACACCTTACTACGCCTACTAGCCTTTTCTTCCTCAAGCCTGATATACTCTTCTATAGTAATGTTGGGGTCGTCCATTTTAACCTATAATAAAATAGCTAGGAAAGAAAACTGTCAAATAGCTTAATACGCCGTACTTAGTGAACTGAATACGCCGTATTGATGATAGAGTTGAATACGCTATATTGGTTTGAAAAAATTTATACGTCGTATCCAAGAAGTTGAATACGCCGTATTCAGTATTCGACTCAGAATATTACAGAAGACTATAATAATGCACACAAACACACAATATGCAAAATATACAATGCAGAAATCAAACACACAAAACGAACACACAAATATGCAAATTAATCTAAACTAAACTAAACTAAAACACTAATAAATAAGAATTGAACAACTTCACTCCCCGGCAGCGGCGCCAAAAACTTGATGTGTCATTGTGTAGGTGTTATTTATGTATCAAGTTTTACTATTTATTTTGTGTCGACTATACCAAAAAACAACACTTTAACGGGCAGTGTACCCGGTCAAATGGAGTTTCGTGGTAAGTAGGGTGTCGATCACTAAGAGCGAGAGCGTTAATTCCAAATTCTATCAGTATTTTAGTTATCTAATTTATGAAAGACCTAAGTTAGACCTAATCTAATGATAAGAGGGGTTTCAGCCTGAGAGACTGGCACGAGGTTTAGTTATCTAACCTAAGGTTTTGATGACAAGTAAAGCAATAGACACACACAAGAAAACAAACAAACGATGGAGAAGCGGTCAAGAACTAATGTAAGGAAAACATATCAACCATGAATAATTCGATAAAACGCTAGTTTGTTTATTAGTGCAATGATTGACTTATCTCGAAGGGCATATCATTCCTAGACGTAGGTGATACTTCTTCCTAAGACCTAGACACGCTAATTCTGTCACAATTAGATGCATCCGCATAAAGTAAGCATTTGTTGATTATATAATCTATCTTAGGAGATTAATAATGATGCTCTTACTAAACCCTAGCTTATGGAGACTTTACCCACTTACTGCTTAACGGCTCTTTATATACTAGTAGTCCACTGTCCGAGTCTTTACCAATGGAATAAGAACGTACTAAACTAAAGGCAAGGATAGGTCAATATTTGTGATCCTATGATTCTAGATATATAAATTGCAATATGGAGAGCTATCTCAGACTCTTAGCCTACGCCCAAACAACATCGAAGTTGCAACGCATTAAATATGTAGAACTAGACCTAGTTGAATGATAGGTCGCATACTTAAGCACATAAACAAATATAAATTGATAAACATA
>BQNB010041811.1:0-46519 GCA_026074375.1 Tanacetum coccineum
GAAGAAAGGGTAAATTTGTTAGGCAACCAAGAGAAGAAAAGAAGTGACCGGAAATGTTTTAGATGCGGTGATCCAAATCATCTCATTGGCGATTGTCCAAAACCATCTCGTAACAAAGATAAAAAAGCCTTCATTGGAGGTTCTTGGAGCGATATCGAAAATGATGCTGAAGACAAAACCAACGATGAAACTTGTCTCATGGCTCAATCGTCAAATAAGGTAACTCTTAACTCGTCATATTATAGTGATAATGCATCTTCTTTTGATAATGATAGTATGCAAATATAATACGATAGCTTATGCGAAATTAGCTTAAAAATCATTAACAAGAATAAAATTTTGAAAACTAAAAGAGATCTTTTAGAAAAAGAAATTTTAGAATTGAACGAGAAAATTAAGAAACTTGAGAGAAGTAAAGAAATTGAGATAGCGTGTAAGTCATGTGAAGAACTTAAATTGGAAAACGCCAAACTTAAGGAAACTCAAGTTAAATTTGTTAAATTTGATAAAAGCGCTAATTCACTAAGAGAAATGTTAAACAATCAAAATTCATCTACACTACTACACAAAAGGCCATAAACACCTCATAAACCACTTCCTATAATAAAAAAATAAAAAGATAGATAAGCACAAATACTGGTTTTTTGAAGAAACCCGGACTTTATAACCTAAAACGCATATAAACTAGTTGTGTTGTAGAAAACCTGTCTCTACACGTAGCTGGAAAACCGGTTATTCTAAAGTGACCGGTCTCAATTTTTCAAAAAGGTTTTCATAATTTTCCACCAAAAATTTGATTTCTCTTCCCTAAAATTAACAAGCGGGAATTATCCCTCCATCTTTTTCACCAAAAAATTAAAACCCACAACTCGTATTTTTTTATCAAGCCTACATCAAAATACAACTGTATCTCTTTAAAAAAACACATCTCTTTCCTCTCAACACTCAGCTCATAATCCCCCAATTTTGGGACTGATGGGTGATGGGCGCCAATTTTTTCCCCCAAAACCTTAAAAATTTCACAATCCCTCCTAAACGGTTTTCATTCTCCCCTAATATAAATCCCTCTAATAATTTTATTATTCTCATCCCTTAATCGATGTCTGATTATTCTTCCACCTTGTCTAGTTTATGCCGACTGGAAACAGGTAATTGATTCATCTCCAAGTATCATGAAATATATGTTTCTTAGCTCTTTGCAATCTTATATATTACTCTACATTGATTATATGTACGAATTTTATTTATGCTTAGATGAAATATCTATTAAAATGACCCATTATATTTTTTGAACACCAAGTGTTTTGATTAAAATCCCCATAAGAGAAAGTGATCCATAGAGTTTGATGTTCTTACCTTGATTAAGGTTTTTGTATCAGTTCCAAGTACATGTTCGTTGTTGCAATTATGTGTGGCTACAACAATTTTTTTCGTTGTTTTGTTCTAGCAATCGACTTGCCTGTGTTGTTACTATATTGGCTGCTGCATTGTCTCTATGTGCAAAGACTTGACTAGTATTGTCGTGTAAATACTTCATGATTAACTTAAATTTTTTGACTCACTTGAGTTAGTATTACATTAGTTGCGGGTATCGACTCACCTGAGTTAGTATTACATTAGTTGCGGCTTGAGTTAGTATTAATAGGAGCATGTACAAAAATAATTTTACCCTGAGCATAATACTTGAAACTCACATGAACCTGATAATATTTAAACTCATGCAAGAACATCCAGTCAGTATAAACTTTCCCAACTAAATCTACCAAACAACCTGCATAAACTGATATCCAAACACCCTTATAACTGGAGAAATAAGATCCATAAACTGATATCCAAAATAACCCAAGACCCAAACAGTGCTATCAAAAGAGTAAGCTAACCCCATAACCCAACTAATGTCAAACCTGGTGCAAAATGGCAGGCATATCCACATCATCATGACACACAACCAAGATATCCTACACGATATCATAGTTTGTTCCTAGATGATATTTACCAATCTGCTCACAGTTTTAAAACTATTCCAAAAAGTCCTTGCAGCAGATTATAAGCTTAGACAACCCATAATTGCAGCAGACCTTGAAATGAATATCATAACACCTTGAAACATCAGTCTACTCAGGACCATTAGCGTACTTAGAATTCATTTCCAAGTTAAATCCCATACATCGTCTCTACAGACAGGTACTGTACCATATTGTATTGTTAGCAGGTCTTATTGAGACTCCAAATATCACATCAACCTACATATCTAATAAATTATCTAATCTGCGCATAGTTTTAAGTTAATCCAAATACCCTTAGTATCATTCTTTCTTTTAACAATAACAACTAATTCTATTTGTTTTCATTTGTAAAGCTTATGTAGTATTAAATAAACACTCTATGAAAGTCGAAGAATCACTCAATGTGACATTCTATGAAAGTCCTCCTCCTACCAAATTATTACCATTGGTTGATGATGATGTTGGTGAAGAAGAAGCTTTTAAAAGAAATACCAAAGCAGTAAATAATATTAATGAAGAAGATGAGTCAATAGAAGTTGATGAAATTGTTACCATTAAGGAGTCTAAGAATCATCTGCTAGATCAAGTCATAGGAAAATCGTAACAAAAGAACCGTTAAGGGCTCAAGCCTAAAAATTCAATAGTAATTTCCTTTGTTTTATATCTACTATAGAACCCAAAAGTATTAATGAGGCTTTAAAAGATGAAAGTTGGATTGTAGCTATGCAAAAAGAACTAAATCAATTTGTAGCTAATGATGTTTGGGATCATTTTTACGTAATTTTTTATAAAGAACATATAAACAATTTTAACTGCTGGTAGAAAATATAATATAACATCATAAATGGCCTGAAATGTATTGCTGGTATTTTTTTTTCTTTGCTTAATGGGCTTCAAATGAATAAAACATCAAAGAAATATTGAGTTTTTATTGTTGGGCTTATATGAAGAGTTGTTAATACTAAAAGTATTTAGGGCTACACTATATTTTTGTCGCCTACCTCCATCATAACATAGAAGCAACCTCACAAAGTTTTTTTTTTCTTCTCATTCCCTCAAAGCCGAAATACAAGAAATACAAAAAACAAAACATCTAGCCAACGTGATACAAGTTTAAGGTAATGTGGGGTCAAAAGTGTAATTTTGAAAGAAAATGAAGATTGCGTTTGCAAGCAGCAGGTCATGTCCTGCTTTTTCATACCGGCATTTTAAGGCCCAACAAACGTAGATAAGAGATTATTTTCTCATCTCATCCAAACACCTTCATGTAAATTATTGCGTTTTTGTATCGTGAAAAGCAGATAATCAAGCTTCAAACCCACTTCTAAACACCCACTAAATATAAGGAAAACTCAATCTTATAGTATATAAGATAAGATTATACATGGGCTATCCTTAATTTTAGATTTAAACCAACTTCTCGGGATCATATCTTCTAATTCGTAATTTGTCTTGGTTCAGGTTTTACGTCTACGAAAAGGTAAACAAGTCTATTTGATAGTTTAGTGGTCCCCACTGTTTCAAAATTTACATAACATACGTGATAATACCATTTTACCCTTAGTTACTAAAATTGATTTTTCACGGATTTATACCGCCTCGAGAAAACGGAGGTATCTCCCAAACCGTACATCCGTTGAGGCCGATTCAAGCGCCCAAATTTAAGTTATTATGTTATCTACAAGTTTTAGTTTTACAAAAATAAGGGTTTCTATAAAAAAATTTGGACTTATAATCAAATGAAAATATATGTTTGGTTTCTGAGCACTTTCACCGTGTATTTTATAGAAAATTCATCGGGTATCGATACGCTTCGATACACCCGGCCAAACAGAGTAAAACATATACCTAGGTCCCTATATTTTTTCCAAAGCCTTACATAATACCAAAATTTCTAGAACACCCTCTAAACCTACTGATCTAAAAATAGTCCCTTTAACAAAGTTGCAAATCCACTTTTATCAATTTTTATAGCTTTAAAATATGAAGTATAATGCCATATGTAACCTTTGCCCTTATTGTGTTATGCATATTTCATTAGTAGTCCTTTGACTATTTGACTTTTGTCAGTTTATTCAGATTTTGTATCGTGTTGACGGTGATAATTTTATGAGATATGTGATGAATTGTGGGTTATTGTGTTTAATAATCCCTTTTGGAAGGTATTATTGTGATATGTATATTCCGGATGGTTTAACCCGTAAATTTTGAGAAATGCCGAAAAACGAGTCTGACACGTCCGTTAATGTCCAAATTGAGTTTTTGAAGGGTGTAAAGTGAAAATATGTCGTGTGAATACTCTAGGTTAATGGAAAAGTATTAAAGTGAATAAAAATGCTAATTAACTTTGGGGTAAATTTTACGGTTGAGTTTTACGAGCTTTTAAGCGAGTTTGACAAGAAAAGAAAGACCCGACACCTATAGGATGCCATGGCCGGTCAAGTTAGTCAAAGGACAAGGAGGCTTTTTTTAGAAAGATTGTCCTAAGGTGTGTGTACACATATATTCCATTTACTAGAAACTTTTGATTATATTCATTTCATTTACAAAAAATAAAACACACACAAGTGTTTGTGCTTGTGTTTCGTCCGCCACCTAACCACCACAAAACCACCATAGTTTTCTAACTTTGATCAAGAACGTGTTACTCCGGGTTGATAAGAGTGTTTGTGTATTCATTTAAACAATGTTTGGGTTGTCCGGTTCGTGTCGAAATCTACAAATTCGGAGATTTTCATGTAAGTTTTCAAATTTAAATTTTATTTGTATTTTTGGGTTTATTTTGATGCATAGATGTTAGTTGTATAAGTTGATCGTTGTGAAAATTGATTTTTGGAAGCGAAATGAAAGAAAAAGGAGTGTTTGGTTCGTGTGAAATAAAAAGGAAAAAGAGGGTTTTTGTAGTTTTGATGTTGTGGTCGTGATGGTTGAGTAATATATGATGCTAGAATGCTTATTTTTGATAGTAGCTTATATAGCTTATTCGGGCTTATTTTTAAGCTATTTCTTGGTTTATTTTGGGCTTATATGCCACGAACCACTTCCCATAATCACTAGAAAAGTTATTTTGATTATTTTTGTGTTATGGTGTATCTTGTGGACTATTTTTGAGGCTTATGGTAGTAACTAAGTGCGATACATAGCTTAATAACTTATTTTAAAGCTTAATATACGTATTTTGGAGTTTATAGACTCACGGCCCAATAAGTCTATTTGAGTCGCGGCTTAATGGGAGGGCTTATTGTGGTCCGGATTACTTCTACATATACGTATATACTTATATATGTAAATGGACATTGATTTTAGACTTAAATAGTATTTTGGACTTATATATGTAGTAGTTATGAGAATTTTGATGGACTTTTGAAAGTGGAAATATATTTACGAAGTGATATTGAACGATATTTTGGAAAAAACGTGTTGGTAAGCGTTAAACAATTGAGATTTTGGAATTTTATCGAAAAGTGTCGAATTTGTGAAAAATGTTGAAAATAAGGTTTGAAACCTTAGAAAACGTTGTATAAACGTAATAGTCATGTCAAAATTTCGTAAATAGTTTATACTTAGAAAATTTCTTAAAAACCTGATTTTTGATTTTAAATAATAAAATAATATTTAATTATTTTATTTTATTTATTTAATAAATTCACTAAAAGACGAAAAATATAATTTTTCTCGAAACTTCTCTAAAGTGTTTATTCTGAGTAAACGTTTCATTTTCAACCGTATAATGATTATTTTAAAGTGACTAAGGTGTACCGAATGGACTTGTCGAGATATATTTATAATTAATAATTATAAATATTTATTATATTACTTATCTATTTACGCTAAATAGTATAAGTATGTATTATCGAGGAATGAGATTGATATGAGTGTGGAGTTAAATCGTAAACCATCACACCACTAAATTGTTTTGGGTAATTGTACAACGCGTCTAAACTCTATGCATCAAACGTGAGATTGTTTTGGAATTGGATGATTAAATTCGGACATTAACTAGACTAGGTCGTGTGCGGGCATCGTTGCATTTGCTTGTGTGATTAAGAGTTGGTTGCTAAAGACTTGCTTGAGGTGAGTTCTCATAGCCCTACTTTTTACTGGTTTTTCTGTTGGGGGAAAATGATACTCAAATGTATTTTGAAATGTTTTGAATTGATCTGTGTGAAATGTGGTTTTGTTTTTGGGACAATTTATGTGCTCATGACTGCTATGTGAATATTATGTAATGCATGATTGTTTGGATCGAATGGGTACGCCTACCCAGTGTTTGTGAGATTATTGTATCGGATGGGTACGCCTACCCAGTATTTGTGTGATTATTGGAGCAGATAGGTACGCCTACCCAGGTTTGTGTGTGGTCTTGTCCTAATTTTAGTGCTCCAGCCGGTAGGCCCTTTAGCTGCGTAAGTGACATATGGTTATTGATTAGCGGTGATTGTAACAACCCCAAAATGGGCCACATCAGAATATGATGTTCCAGGGGTATTACTTCATAGATCAATAACACAAGATATGAGAACGACCATTATAAGGGTCGTTTAAAACTGATACATTGGATTTCATAAATGGTTCGATACAAAAAGCTCATGGGCTTAACTTGTTTATCTTGTAAAATAAAGATTTAACAACATAACAATATTCTAAAATGTAATGCATGTAAATCTTTATGATAATGTGACTTCAAATGACGACCAGCCAATGTATCCGTGACTTGTACCTTATTGACCTGAGAAAACATGTTTAAACCGTCAACAATAATGTTGGTGAATTTATAGGTTTATAAACTTAATGAAGTGGATAGCAAGATTTCCTTGTAATAAAGTAACAAATACAATATCACAAAAATGTATTACGAAATGCACTAAGCTCATATGACAGCCGAAGCTAAACAATGTGTGTTATTTCCAATATGTGATATCTTAATCATAACACGGGTCAGATTCTTGAATCGGGCTATTTTTTTAGAGAGAGAAAACACTAGAGAGAGAATAGTTTAGAGAGAAGAAAGTGTTTTCTTGTAAATGAAATATTTTACTAGCTTTCTTTTCCAAAGTTGGAAGAGCTAATATAAGGAACTTACAATATAACCGGGTATTTAACCCGACTTAAAACCGAAAACGTACTATAAAAACTATTAAACTAACAGCTATATAAAACATTAAAATACACGGTAACGCGTCTTTTTCTAATAACCCAACAATCTCCCCCTAAAGGAGGTCACCCTGAAAATTCCAAACATTATTACTTTCCGCATGTAGCTCGTGGACATTTAACTCTTTGAACGGTGTGTATAGATCTTTGATATATCATACACCATGTCTTTGACTGTGATCTTGAGCTTTCTGAGATCATTGCCCAAATATAATCTACATCATCTTGTAAGAATACGCCAGTCTTGTGCACTTGTGAATGAATACTTGACATCAGAGTTTCGGAGCTTTGACACCTTTATGAGGTTTTTCATAACACATAAAAAGTGTAGTTCCCGTGTCTGAACATTTGTTTCTTTACTAGACACTCAGGAACTCGGACTTTCCATCTCTATCTCCATCTTTACGATATCCTGTAATGAAACAGTTAGTACTAAAGAGAAAATTGATTTGAAAAGACATTCTAAGTGTTTCTTATATAAGACTTTTGTAACACTTCGAAAGTTTTGAATGTTTGTCAAACTAGAATATCCGTCAATTCTTATACTAGGAACATTTTTGAATTCACACAAGTCGCACCTGTTTTCTTTCCAGTTGACCACATGAGTTTGATTCTTGTAGAATCCACAATCACCTACCTAGAGCTTGTTTTAGGGTGGCTCTAGCAGGATTTCCCCATCTTCAAGTGTGAAAAACTATAGTTTCACTCGGATGTTCTGGCAATATCACAAGGATAATGCGTAGGACTCTTATGATGGAATTGTTTTCACAGTGTGTGAAAGACAAGATAATTGGATATGTGTCCTAACGAGATTAACTGACGATCTCTTGGCTCTAGACTCAATAGTGCGTTTTGGTTTTAATTATCGGAGGCTGGTAGCAGACTGCCACCTTTCAATTCAACTAACTCGGATGAGAAGTCAATAGATAATGTGTTTTATCTCTGTGAAAATGAAACAGAAATCTTTTGAAAGATTCTGAGTGGCTGGGATAGGGTTGTGCATTGCATCACTTGATCCATGATGACAGATCTTCAAATGTCACAATCATCTTAAGTGATTCTGGCAAGCATATGAATATAACCCGGTTTCTGCCTAAGTTCAAGAAGGGCCTCTTTCTTTACACCCTTTATCTTTACGATCTTTTTAATTCTTCAACCCCTTCAGTGCTTACCAGAGACTTCAATGACTAACCTTGTTGGTTTTATTCCAGATTACTAGCACATCTCAGTCGGCACTTTTCCCTTATTCCTTACTTTTACTCCTTTTCCTGTCATACCTAAAGACTAAGACTTCTAACTAACTAATAGTGGAATGTCCCCTGGGTAGATCCCTCCGGTCTGGTTGGATCATCGGGAATAGTACCTAACCTTACCAACCGTATCACTCCAATTAAGTAACATGCATGGTCACTTTTGTACAGTTCCTCCTTTACATAAAATCCATTGAATTCAATTGAGGCACTTTATGATATAACTATCCAAGCGTTTAGTACCTCGATCGTTTTTGATTTTCGAAACGCTCCCCCTCAAAATGTGCTTCGGTAATTACGAAATAGTTTTAGCAACGTTTAGCGGAGTATATCGTCCTAAAATCCACAGTATTATTATACCCATATTTAATCACATTTTCTACCCTTATTCAAAAATTCAAACCCTTTGACAGTTTGGATACAATGGTTTAAATATGTTAAAAATTTTTTGGAGAAATGTGGTCTTAAATCGCAAGTCGTAGTAAGAGACGTATAATGCTCCCCCTCGAAATCGTTGAGGATATAAATTAACTCCTGACACCTATCCATCAATAGATTAACTAGCTACTAATGTACAAGGTATTAATATTCACAGTAAGAACTAAAGTGACCTTTTGATTGTAACCTGACGTATATCGTCACTTGTTCTGTTGATCAGCCTGTAGTCAATATTTCTTACTCTTAGCCTACCAACAAAGCTTTCCAGACTCCGATAGACCTTCTGATCTTAAGTCTTTTCTCGATAGCTGTGGAGAAGTCTTGCTTCTTCTCTTGCATCCTCTGACCACTTCCAGGTCTCCATGCCCTCATTTGTACTCGAAAACGTGAAAGTCTTAAACCATTGGTCCAGCTTTTCCATGACTCTGTTCAACTCCCCATCATCTACACTTGTGAAGCTCATTCAGCCTCCACACTTTCTTGATTATATTCTGTCTCTGTAGATATCTTCTCTGGCTTGGGGACGATCGTAAAATCTTCTTTGAAGTAATAGTCCCCGACTGCATCCTAATTAGAACGTTCAAGGTTACCTTTGTTTGATAGCGTTTCATCCCCGGAGTGCAAGTCCCCCACACGATTCTTGATCACCAGGGTTTCTTATCCACATGTTTGACGGCAGTGTGAAGACTAGTCCCATTGTCTGCTTGGGCAGATGGTTAAGTTTTCTTGGATATTAGAAGGAACAATCTCCAAAATCGTTTGGATGAAGATTCTCGAAATCCTTTTCCGAGATCTTGTATTCTTGGTAATCACTCGCGAAGATGATCTCTCTGAGGTAGTTATATCCATATTTTTCAAAACGACGTTAACCCTTACTATACTGAGAATTCGCATGTGCGACTGACTGCTTCACGATCAGAGGACTCACTGAGTTTGTTGAAATAGAATTTCCTTCCTCCTAAACCACCAGTGAGTGATGCTGTGAGAATTCCCATAGAACCGCAACGGATGTCATATTCGCGTTCACTCTCAACCCATAACGATGGAAAATATTCTCAAGGCCGAAAGTCGGAGGTAACGAGCGGCTTTAAAACTTTGGATATGATAATGCCAATTCTATTCCTTATCGCTCCTCTGTCACCTGTCAGAAGATTAGTCCAGAATCCCTGTTGAAAAAGAATTGCGGTTGAATGGATACCTGACCTGGTGGACCTCCCAAAGGCAGTGGTTCATATATATTTCTCAGAATTTGATGACCCTCAGGATTACTCCAATCGACCTTATTTGTCAGCAACTTGTGGCATTCATCCATCTGATATTGGAGAAAGACACTGTTCTTGTGAAAGGCTTTAACAAGTTAATGTTGTCCCTTCTATAGTCAGCTTTGCAGAGCTTCTTCTTTCCCGTGCGTTTACAAGAACCATTTATGAATGACGCATTTCATACTCTTCTTTGAAGTTATTTTCCTCGTGGAACTTATTGTGTGGCGTATGCATTTAGCCCCATTATGTTCTGGCTCCGGAATCATTCGGGGGATTGTCCATTCTGTTCATCACTATTGTAGCAAGGTACACTCACATTCCTGGAAATGGCTTAAACAACGTAGTGGTCCTACACCTTGGGAATGAGAGCATTTTCAGTGGTCTCCATATCTGAGTCATTCCTTCATCCTGCTTTGATAAGTCAACTGAAGTTGTTCAGCAGAGTTCTGATTTCGGGATCAGATCTGTGCAATTGAAGAAGTCACTCCATAAACTCCTTGTGTTCAATTGATCTGCCATCCAGTTTAGGTAGAAAGATGGGTGGTGTTTGGAACGCAGAGATGCATCAAGCTCCCTGGCTTCTGTGAACTTTGGTACATCTCTTTCGAGGAGGTATAGACTGACCCCAATGCGGCAGAATCAGAATCGCCTTTTCTTTGTAGACCTGCCTGGTTTGATCCATGATGAAAGGCCTTTCATCCTTCATCATCGTCTTTCATCATCATCACTATCATGTTTTCCTCTTGTGACTTTTTACCTTTGGTCGCAACTTCCTTATCCATTGCGTCTTCATCCGCTATCAAAGCTTCCATGAAGAGCATGGTATAGACGGTAGTTGGTCGTGTTTTTGTTGGCAGACTTCTTCTTATTCATGTGACTGAAGAGAGCACTTTTTAGATCAAATTCTTCAAGATCAACTTTATCAGTTGACCTGATGGAGTAAGTTGAATCTTGTTTCTCCTCATCTTGTTCCTTTTTGGCTTTTATACTGCCTTCGGATTCTTTTCAGATCCTGATTCCTTGAAAGACTCAGGCCAGGCAACACAAGTATTTCTCGATTTAAATCGCTAGTGTGTTCGTCCAAGAACTTAAGAGAGCATCATCAAGTTTCGTTCCTAAATAATTATCAACACCGTAGAACTTGGGATCTGTATTGACGCAATACATCAGTCTTCTTCACATTCAACAATCTCTTGTTCCAATTTTGCTACTCTTAGCTGAAGGGGGGCGAATGAATGGAGTGATTTCAGGAGAATTGTGATTGTTGTAAGCTTGTTTTCCCCCCCCAGTGTTGATTGGTGGAGAGTGACCACAGATGGTTTCTGAAGATGTGACCTTGTGAGGAGCAATCAAGGGAGAGTTGAACTTATTGTCTGATGACTAGAAATCAGGTTAAATGGAATCAAACCCTCTCTACTTTAGATTTCAACCTGATCATCTTCTTGTGGTTGTCATGAAGAAAATTGATACCCAAAGTTAACAGTGTCATCGAGATTTTTCAATCAGGAAGACAACGAGCCATAATGACTTTCTGTTTATCATTGAGGACTCGTTCCCTGTTATGGACTTCAGGTTTGTTCATGAACCTAGGTATGGCTGTTGCAATGAATCATCATCCATTGGTGCTCAAGGGTTTGGTCCAGCAGAGACACATGTAATTTTCCAGAGTCAGATCCAGTCTGGTCTTCTGTACATGGGCACAGGGTGTGGTCCAGCCGAGCCACATGAGCGTTCTTTCCAGGTCAGATACAGGAGTGCTTACTCTTGGAGTTACGTAGACGAGACTACATCACCTTGACTTTGTCACATGTTAAGGAGTACCAGATCTGATCACTGTCAGTTCTTTCTGATCGAGATGTTGAGTTGACGATATCCTGGCCACATTCTCTGATGTATCATCTTCAGTTGAGAACGAGGGACCCTTGTCGAATCAGAGGAGTTTGATCACAGTCTGGCAAATACAAACTGTTCAGTTATTCTTTTTCCTTTCTTAGAACAGATTACCAGGGAATGTGCATACTTGTTCTTCAGTAACAACGAGGCCCTTTTCCTTCCCTACCAACTCTGCAAGTTTGGGAGTTTTGCTTCTGAACCTGGTTCCCTGATAGTTATTCCTAACTAACTGTGCCCCACCTTGTGGCAGAAAGGGCTGGAATCTAAGCTTGATAGCTCGTTCCAGGTCTGCATCATCACCTTCTCCTTCTCCCTTTTCCTGAGGCGTTTCCAAACTCAACTTCATAGCTAGTTCGAGATCAGGATCATTACCTTCTTCGTGAGGAATAGTTTCTTGTCGATCTTCATCATCTTCGTCAACAAGTTTGAAAGTCGGCTTTCCCTTTCTCACTTTTTGTGGAACTGCGCTTGGAAGGTTTCTTGTCCGTGGATGACTGGATTGGATTGTTTTTGACAGGTGTGGTGGTTGTCGGGCTTTTTGGGAGTATCACTCTTTGTTGCTGGTATGCACGCTTGCACTTTCTCGAGGAGTTTTCTTGTATTTACACAAACCCTTTCAATATTTGGGATAATAAGAGGATGTGAATGGCTTACCAAGTATCAGGGGAATCGGGATGGCCATTCCAAACAACTTCAAACTGTCTCACCTTTAGGACAACTTAAGATTTCCTAAGACATATCATCGCCATGTAATGAACACAGAATCAGACGACGATGATGTTGTATTTTCTTGCCAAGTAATAGATTATCACTTGGAAAATCGTCATAAAGGGAGGAGGAGAGGAGTGCTTTCTCTTTGGGTTCTTCAACTGCTTTGTGAGAGAAATAGGTCCTGGAATCTCTTGATAAACTCTTCCATATGAGCTCTGCATGATCAATATTAATTTTGGGCGACTCTTCCCCACAGCATTTGCAGAACAGGGTGGGTCTGGGTTTTGTCACTAACGGCCAGGCGTCTGTCTTGTCAGGCACTGGTTGAGCAGGGATAGAATTGGGCAAGAGCCCTCCAAGGTTGATACACATAATTCCGTCCGTCCGTATACTGGAGACAAATTCTATAGTTCAGATATCCTACTCATTAACAAATCTAGCACCTGTCACCATCACAGTAACTCAAATGGGTGAGTTGGGTTGACAAAGAGTGATCGATAATCAGCATTTCTAAGAAGATCACACTTAGTGTCGAACCTTGTTCATCAAGTTGACAGCTATAAAACCCCAGTCTTCTCATTATCTGAACATTGACTTCCAGAACTATTTTGCAGTATATAGCAGGAACATTAGCAGATGCATCAACGCTTGGAGAAGTTGGTATTCTTCAGAATGGTCCACAGATGTCTAAAGATGGGATTCTTCTGATCCTTTTGGCATTGAATAGGAGGTTGCTTTTTCCGATAGTTTAACCACTGAGATCGTGGTAAATCTTCTCATACAAGTTCTTGTAGGAGGTTGAGCGGAACAAATTGTCCTGCCATCGAATTCTGCAAAAGAGCATTAACAAAGAAACAAACTTTGCAGAGAATCGAAGTTAGAGAGAACATAGCTTTGATAAACTCATGTAACAAAAACAGCGAGATTGATTAATACGGTTGTAATTCTGGTTGATTAAGATCTATCAGTTATCCAACAGGATCAATTACTTATTAAACTAAGCCGATGATTTAGGACAAGCAATGGGTCATTTGACAGATTGGCACCAATGGTTCAAAATATGAAATTGTAGCCCAAACCACCGCTTGCAGAATGCAACTCCCTTAAGACGAATTGAGCAACCCCGTGAATATATAAAATATTCCGATCCAAAACCGCCGAGACAACGGCGTTTTACACTGTTGGATACAAAAATTAAAAGAGAATAATGGCATCCCGCCGTTGGTCAAACCCGCCGTGGTCCAACACCCGTTCGTTGGTCAACCCCCTTTTGGGCGAAACCGCCATTTCGGCAACCCGCCTTTGGGCAACCCTGCCTTTTGTGCAACCAACCCCCTTTTGGGCTACCCGCATTTTTTTATACGGGCAACCCGCCTTTGGACAACCCGCCTTTTGTGCAACCCGCCTTTGGGCAACCCGCCCATTCGGCAACCCGCCTTAGGCAACCCGCCCTTTTGTTGCAACCCCGATGTTTGGGGCAACCCGCGGGGGGGGGGGGTGATTGGCAACTCCGCCGTTAAAGTAACCACGGGTTGAGACATTTATAAATAAATATTAATCACACATAAGCAAGTAAGGTAAAAACTATCAATTCCCGCCGTAAAAGAATAACACCAACCCGCCACTAAGAGTCTTGGCAAATCATTTGTGATTTGATAAATAAAAAACAACTCCAACAAACACATTAATGAGTACCTAAAAGAACTATTCCCAGCAGTCTTAACACACCTAACAACACTACATTTGGTACTCGATTTAGAACGACCCTATAATCTAATTTTCTACAACTTGTGATGTGTTTTTAGATCGATGTCTTTTGATATACCACATTGATATATCATATAGAGTGGAGTTCCGAAGATTACCTTAGTGATAGAAGCTGATAATCGAACGATGTTTGATTTCGGTCTTTGGCGGCGGTTTTGCGAGTGTGTGTGGTGTGTGTTTTTTTTTGTGTTTGAACTGTTTTCGAAATTTTGACTAAAAGGCAACCCCCGCCCTTATTATACACATAGAGTTACAAACTTGGCCGATTTGGTCCCTTAGGTTTCCTTCTTCTTGTTTATTTCTTGATTAAAGTGTATCTAGCCAATTCTAAGATTAGGACAATTGGCCAACATAGTCCCTATATTTAATAAGGTCTAGGAAACAAAGAGCAAAATGCGTTGTTAACAACCCTAAACTTTACAACACTAGAAAACCTTTGGACGTCTTTGAGTAACGTTAATTAACTCCCCTTCAAAATTAACCCCGTAAGTACAACAACACACTACATTAGACTTTTATAACACCCAACATCTTTTATCCACTCTAGATATTTTTCACAGACACTTCCCCCTCAAACAACGACCACCGTTTCTATGAAAAGCTGTATCGTTGATTGAGATGAAAAGATCAGGCGAACATCTCCCTCAGCTCCACTTTTTTTTTTTTTTTTTTTGTGTATATACAAGGATACATGAAGGTATTAGGTTTACTCATCCTTTCCTTCTTGGAGACGTTTGAGAGTTTCAGGTGTCAAACTCCTCATGCCTAGGCATGGAAGAAGAAATTCGAACCGTTCTCTTGGTAAGCTTTGGTCAGAATATCAGCAAGTTGATAAATTCGTATTTTGCCACTAAGTAGAGTAACAACCACCTGTTTCCTTTTTCTCGATGAACAGTGCCGTAATGTCAATTGTGTTTAGGAGCGAGAGTGCTGGACGTTGTTGCAGCACAGAGCAATAGCACTTTTGTTATCACAGTACAAAGGAATTTTATTGAAGTCAAATCCGTAGTCTTTAATAAGCGGGAATCGCATCAAAGATTTAGCGCACCCACATCCAGACATGTCTATGTATTTAC
This sequence comes from Tanacetum coccineum, assembly GCA_026074375.1. NCBI lineage: Eukaryota > Viridiplantae > Streptophyta > Magnoliopsida > Asterales > Asteraceae > Tanacetum > Tanacetum coccineum. Next base: position 15,558 of record BQNB010041811.1, read on the forward strand.
AGCCTCAGTTAGTTGATATTGCTTCTTCGTTGTTTTCTTTGATGACCACTAACCAATCTATCTCCCAGAAACTGATGCACTTCCCGACGAACTTCTCTTGAATCTTTACATCCCGCAATGATCCGCAACTGCATAAGCTGTTAGTGACATGGCGTTGTCTTTCGGATACCCCAAAACCCATGTAAAGGTTCCTGTTCAAGTACCAAAGACAACGTTTGAAAAGCTCAAAGTGCTTTTTGGTAGCTATAGTCTGATATCCTAGCACACATGCAAACAGACGAAGACAAGGGTCGGGATCTACTGGCTGTAAGGATCACAAGAGGGAGCCAACCAATCCTCTCAAATCGAAGTTTGGTCAACTGGAGTCCCATGAGATCCTCGTCCGGTTTCAATCGATCCACCATTGTGTACTCGACAAGGTCAGAGAGATCCTTCCATATTTCTTTAAGGTTTCGAGAGCCAATATATCGCTTGGTTAATAAAGCTGCCTTCAGGACTTCGAGAAATTTGTAGCCTAAGAAAAAACGACATTTGTCCCATCATCGACATCTTGACATTTGGACTCATCTCTTTTGAAAATAGATTTACACGCGATTAAGAACAGTTTGAGTGCAAAATAAGATGTCCATCTACGTATATTTGATCAAGTAGAAAATGTGTTTGCCTGATTTGCCGTGTGAATAACGTTGGATCTCCACGGCAAACCCTAGAAGAATTGTTGTGCCATCAGGAACTGTGAGAGTGTGTCATACCACGCCCTGTGCACTGCTTAAGCCCATATAGAGCTTTCTTCAGACGATAGACGTGAGTAGGATTTTCCTGATCTTCAAATCTTCAGTTGACCTGACAAAGACTCTTCTTGCAATGATCACCATGTTCCGTTCAGAAAAAGGCATTTTGACAACCATCTGAAATGATCATGTTCTTGGTTGCCGCATTGCAATGAATATTCTGATGCTTCTATCCGTGCAACTGGAGCAACGATTCTTCGAAATCAATAACTCTTGCTCCTGACGATATCCCTTTGCAACTAACCGAGCTTTGTTTTTCAGTACATCACCATATTCATCAAGCTTCACTTTGTAGATCCACTTGAGAGCGATCACCATAACATAAATTGGGCGAGGTACTAATTCCCATACTTTAAGACGATCAAATTCATGAATTTCATCTTGCATGGCTTGAAACCAACAGTCTTCGATCACGGCCATTTTGAAGTTCTTGGGTTCTACTTTGGATAGTTCAGATGGAAACAACACCACAGAGCACGTACGCTAACTGTTTTCTGTTTGATACAGGACCGAGAGGGATGGCCAACGATGTTACCGCAGAGGATGAACTTTGGGTCCATCTTCTGATATGAGTTCTGGAGGGTAGCGTTATCTTGGTTGGGTTCCGCTGCATTACCATTCCCGATGAGAAATGTGCCGAACTGATCTCCCAGTAACAAGTTATTGGAGGATGGGGAACATCTGTATGATTGGGGTGTCTTTCCAAATTCTTGGTGTTGGTCTGAAGAGACTAACCGATGTTGACGATGAGCCTTGTTGACGGTGCATCTTGTGCAATTGTTGTAGACAAAGATGTACCTGAGGGACAAACTTGAGCATTACTTCAGTACAGAAGGTACTGGTTTTCATCCACTCGAGATTGTTCAAAGTTTCATCAAACATCGGTTGAATAACATTTCCACCTTTGGTTAGTTGGAGGCGAGCCCTGAGTTAGTTGACCAGAGGTCATTAGACAAGCACGGTCCCTGAACTTATGCGTACAGGAGCCATTGTCTGATCCATTCTCATCAAGGTGACGTGAATTGTTTCCATTAATAGGACGATTCTCTTGTTGTAATATCCCTAATAACACCAAAAAAATTAAAATAAAAATATACAAAAAAAATAGATTAGGCGGGCCCTTCCTGCTAGTAGCATACCAACGAAAATTCCAAAGTCAGCTTTGGCTTGAAATTTTCCTAGATTTTTTCGCTATCATTCCGTAGGATAGCACAGAGCACCAAAATGACTCGGAAGAATGTGGAGATCAGGCTTCTTACTCATGCACAAGCTCATACTGGTTTTGTTATGCACGAGTATGAAATAGTGAACGTTTTTGTGTATAACATGCAGTGCTAACAAGCTTCGCCCATAAAAACATGGGACTTCGAGAAATCAACATAGTTCGAGCTGCTTCCCACCAGTGTACCGATACTCGTTTCAACAACAGCCATTTTAGTTGAAGGAGATTCTCGGAACAAGACTTTTGATGAGTTATGCAGCACCTTCATAGTATGCAACAGAGCGTGGTTGACAATTCTGTTCCATTATCTTGCGGATGAATCTGGAACTGTTTTTGTTGAGGCCAACCTGTATTTGCTTTAAAAAGTTGTGACAAACTCTGGAGTTTCATCCTTTGAACCTCAGAATTTTACCCATGAGAATCTTGAATAGTCTCCAACCACGATACTAAATGTAATTTCTTTCCTTAATGCTTCGACTCGCATTGGAGCGCACAGAATCCATGTGAAGGGTATGAAAACTTCCATATTTGTGTTTTCAGATTGTTGGTCTGTGGAGAACTTCTTGTTTTTTTTTTTTTTTTTTCCAAGTTGACAGGGCCCTTGCAAAGATGAATCCTTTTCAAACGCAAATTTTGGTAGTCTCCAACCAGATCTTTACGAGCAAGATCATTTATCGTGCCGAAGTTTAAGTGGGTTAAAAACGACATGCCACAACATGATTATTGTGACTTGGAAGCATTGGACAGTAAAGCAAATAGTCGGAAAGAAGACTTCATCATTCATCAATCCGATATCTGTACAAATATGATGCCACACTACCTTTAGGATATCTGTACCATTAACATCACGAACAAAGCAAGTATGCATCTGAAGAGCCACTTCAAGATCAGAATCACAAAATTTGCCCTACAGAGATAGATTGTGTCCCAAGCTCCATTCCACGTAAGTATAACCCTTGAGACCACAACTATCACCCATAACATAATCGCCATAAACCCATGATGGCTCCTAAAGTGGTCATTCCCGAATCAAACCGACCCGATGAACTTTTTCCACAAAATTCATGATTAGCTTGAACGAATTCCCCGTCATGTTTGGAGCAGCCCAAGTCCAGATACCCATAGCATTGACCTGTACAACAGCATTTTGAAAACCGTCGAGTTTGGAGAGTTTGGCATATCGGTTCCCCAATTTTTGTGGGGTCCTTTGGTTAGCATTTCTCCTAAGAGGCAAATTTCTTTCCCGTGGTACCATTGAGAACCACAATCAATGTTTCCGAAGGTGAGTTTCTTTCCTGTGGGTCTCCCATTGATCAACCAATATCTGTAAACAGTTTCCCCCCCGTAGCTTTCCAAAAACCCTTGAGTTGTGGACAAACTGATTTGTCAGACGTTTGCTTTTTGGTTGGCCAGATCTGTTTGTCTTGTTTAACTGTTATCAGCAGTTTGCCCCTTATGCAATACAATTATAAGTGTTGGTGGCATTCACAGAATTCAAGACATTAACAACAACACATTCCATCACTTGAAGAGTTTACCGAGTCCGAATTCAATTAAGTAACAACACGCTTAGGAGCTAATGCTAGAATCAACCCTATTCACTTTGTCCAAACTGACTATTTTTGTCCTAAGGCGTACTTCTAGCTTCCTTCTTATTCTCCTTGCTTAGCAGGCAGGATACCTATTTTTCTTTCTTTGTATTAGCTTCTAGGCTTAGACCCGGTGCTTCATTGTAATAGATTTTACTCCTGTATAGTGGGAAGTACAGGATATTAGCCAGTTGAACTCTCGGTGCACTTGTGCCCTCTGTTGTGTCGAGCTAGAAGAAGTTCCTGGTTTATTCACTAAACGTAACTTGCTTTTTCCTAGTAAGCAAGGAGAGGTGAGCCTTGTTATCTCTTTCATTGAATTTTGTGGGCACGTGCCAATCACACATTCTACACAATTCCTGAGATAATGGGAGCGTAGTGTAATCGGCAAGCAAAGTTAAGTGAACTATCCAGTGGTTTAACTACTCTAGCTTCCTCTACAATCTCCCTAACCGCTTCTACACTCTCCTTAAGATGGCCGATATAGTTTAAATGAGCACTCCTATTGTTCTTAAGGGGATGAGGGATGGGTTTTACGTCTATGGCATACATGCCAGGAGCAAGAACTTTTGGTTGACAAGTCCACAAGGAGAAACAAGGGCGCTTTGCTTCGATTTAGCTTTGAGACTCCCGTCAATCTCATTCATCGATGGTAGCTGTCTTTTCACTTGTGTGAGTACGCAAGATCTTAATAAATCAAAACATCCTGTAATGTGTTTTAACCTATTCTAACCTAATCTATCGCAATATTTTGTCCAATAACTGCGGTAACATCAACATAGCACTATAAGGCTCACGACTTCTGGCTTTCCACATTGGTGACTATAATCTTTCAAGTGTCCAATCACGTTATCCTGTTCTTGAATCTGATGTTCAGGTTCTTGATTTTAAAGAACGTTCTGAAATCAGGAGCGTCGGTGATGCTGTGATTTTTTTATATATCAATAACAAAATATTTGCTTAAGATGTTGATACTTTTTAATTGCATATTTAGGTATCCCATTCAAGTTTTGAAAATAATTTTTTGACTCATCATGAACTTTAGACACATCAGCTTCAAGGGAATCCTTTAGAAACAAACGTGATTTTGTCCCATCATACAGCAGTTGAGTCACAAACAAATTAACACTCCAGTATTCCTCATTTTCATTGAAGAAAGGTTTTTTCTTTTCAATTTCAGCACAATGCTTGTCACAGCATCTGATCCACTGTCGTCATTCATTGATCAAAAATTTCTTCCATTACATTCACTTTCCTTAAAGAGGGCAGTTTGAACTCCCCACAAAGTGTTCTTTAAGATTTTGAAAATATGGAAATAACTTCATGAGGTAACATCTTTCGTTTGCTCAAACCTCTTTCCTTCCCCCTCTACAGGCTGAATGGGGTGATTCTAGTTTTTTGCAGTTTGTCAAATTCATAAAAAGTTGTGTGAGAACATAAAGATTAATCTTCACTGACTTTTAGTTGAAGAAGTCTGGGGACAAGCTTGACAGGAGTATGGGTGGATACACTGTCAATGTTTAAATTGGTAGTGTCCGAGCTAGGGTCACAGACTCCTTTTTTCGGTTGTCATCTATGGGACCGAAAAATATCTGTTCTGGGGTCTCAGCTTTCTTTGGGGAGTCAAAGGTAGCAAAAGGTTCTCTTTTGCGTAAATTCGGGGAGAAATCCTAAATTTATTTTCCACACATAGAGGGGCCATTTGCATTTTAACACATTCTTTTTTTTCCTAGTTTAATCTCAGTAACTCACTGGACTCTGAATCATGTATGACTGTGGGTGTATGATTGGTCCGTGACAGCATATGAACCTTGTTACACACAGCAGAACAGCGTGTCTTTTATAGCCTATTGTCACACCTTGTGCTTTTCATTCATAAAATGATTTTGGTGACACAACATGTTAACTGTTTGGGAGCCGACTGACCCTGTTTTTGGTATAATCTATCTTCAATCTTATCTTTTATCTTTCGTTAAAGTCAAAAAACTCTTCAAGGGAATTTGTCTTACCTTTGGTTTTAAAATCCTTTTTCAACAGTTTTACTTACTTTTCTTCTCTTCTTTGACTTATAATGGTCAACTGTAGAACTTAAGGAGTATTGTGCTCGAATGCGTTCAGATTAAAGAAGTTTCCTTTCTGTTCGGTCCGAGACATGATTATTTCTCATTTGCTCATTCAATTTTTCTTTCTCTATCAGTTAACTCAAACTTTGCCCGTTATTTCATATTCCCCGACCAGTTCTTTATATCTCGCAGTTCAGGAGGTCATTTGTGAGTCATTCATTAACATATCTGGCTTTATTTGTTAATCTACTTTGAACAAAAAACATACCCTGGTTCATTATCAAACATCCATAACATTGCATTATCAAATTCTTCCACCAGCAATCCAACCAAAAGAATTCCCATCGAAGAAACGACATTAAGGCTCATATCAGGCCAGCCAGAAGCATTACATTGAACACCATGTTCTTACTCTCTTCGTTGACTACCGACCAATAACCTAACTTCAGGGTATACCAACGGACATCTACTTCTACAGTAGTCATTCAATTCACTATACTAATCTGACCCAAAGACATAATGGGAAAATGTGAAGATGATTCTGAAGAAATTCCTCTGGAAAGGTTCTGAGTTAACAGAAGGATGAAACAAGGGAATCTCAGATTATACAGGAATATGAACACATTGCCGGTCCGGGGGGGCAAGGGAGTCAGCAGAGGGGAGAAACAGTGCATTCAACGGGGGGCGTGTACAAGGGCGGTTGAAGGGTTTTGTAATGGTGGAGTGTAACGAAGCTCGATTAAGTGGAATGGGGAGACTCGGTGCTATATTAGATATAGACGGCGGCGATGTTGCAGGTCAACAGTAGATTGATGTACCTGCGTAGACGCGAAGCTGTCGGCATGGCAGATATGCATTACATGTCTACGTACGATAACAACTCGACGAGCGTGGTGTAGTTGAGCCAACAGTCATTTGCATGAGTGTAGTAGATTCATAACTGAAGTAAAACTTAACAAAGTTTAAAAGTCAAACCAAATCAGTTTATGGCCTACCAAAGCAACATAGAGGTGCATGCTAATGAGAACAAATTAATAGTGGAAAGGTTCGGTCAACCAAATACTGATCCTTTGGCACTAGTGTCGGACGTCTCAACTCAGCAGTATCCAACACAATCATCCAAGTCTCCAAACTCAACAGAACCATGTCCTTCTGACAACTTTCAAATGAACTCAGGAAGTTCTTCAACAGAAAACCTGATTGAAAGTTTAACCAACTCACTTGCCCTCCTCACTCAATCATACAAATCACATCTTCCTCAAACAAACAATCAACTAAGAGCTTCATCAAATGCAAGGAACCAAGCTATGGTTCAAGACGGGAAGTTGAGTTCCAGACATCCGTGGAAGATACAATGCAACTAATCAAGGAAGACCATTTCAAAGAAACAATGCGAGAGAAAAAGTTGTGGCGGAAATGAGGATCTCCGAAACAGAGGAGGCATGATTAATCTGTCCAAGTGAAACATCAAGTGCTACAACTATAACGGACTAGGGCAAATAGCACGTAATGTCCAAGGCAAGCGACTCAAGATTCAAAACTACTTTCAAGGACAAGATTGCTACTAATGCAAGCCCAGAAGAATGAGCAGTTCTGATGAAGAACAGTCGTTGTTTCTTGCAGGGGAACAGGGTTTACCACGGTTGATGATGATGTGGATATTCAACCCGAGAAAGATTTGGCACTCAATGTGGATCACATTTTTGAAGCTGATGAATGTGTGCATTCGACTCTGATGTAGAATGAGGTCCCATTTCACAACCATGTTCAAGGCAACCTCAACATCTGATGACCCAATCTACGATGAAGCGGGCCCTCATACGACGCGAATAATCCACTTGAGGTACAAATCATGAGCCTTGGTAGACCATATGATGAGTATCATGATGTACACGAGATGCAAAATGGATGTACAACACAACTACGTTGTTGACTCTGATGCGACAATACGAGTGATAGTAAATATACTTTCCGTATGATCAGTATGTGAAGACAAACGAAGAACAGTTGTACGCGAGTGTAATGCATCTTCTGTCCGAAATGATGCACTAATGTCTATTCTCGATGAAATGCATGAACAGGGTGTACAAAGTAGATTAACAAATAAGCCAGATATGTTAATGAATGACTCAATGACCTCTGAACTTGCGAGATATAAGGAACTGGTCGGGGAATATGAAAAACGGGCAAAGTTTGAGTTAACTGATAGAGAAAGAAAAATTGATGAGCAAATGAGAATAATCATCTCGGACCGAAACAGAAAGGAAACTTCTTTAAAATCTGAACTTCATTCAGCACAAATACTCCTTAGTTCTACAGTTGACCATTATACCTTTCTTTTTCTTCAGCTTTATACCTTTCTTTTTCTTCAGCTGAAAGGTCGTTAAGGACTCTAGCACGTACTGGACCTTGTTGAACTGCTCCCTCAGTTCCTCCAGTAATAACATCTGAAACCGAACCATCAGAAATGGCCTTCTTAAATGGACTTCATAATATTCTCTCCATTATCCTTTCCTAGACAGACAGACGAATAACGTTGTTGCCAAGATCAAAGTCTGTTCTGTCAACATAGGTGGGCGTGTATCAGAACCCTGCATACTGGATGTCTTCTTGCATCTAGACATCTTTGTTTATTAGAATATGAATGTGTTGTTGATCGATCAATGATTAGTGAGTGTACGTTAAAGTGGTAGATTAAATGTGTACGTTGTTGTTTAGTGATATTGAAATCCCGAGTTTGATGTGTTCAATTTGTGGAGGCAAAGCTCAACTACGCCGCCAAAGGCTATCAAACCGCTGCAAAGAAGTAAGTAACCGCCGGTGGAATTGAAATAAGGCAACTCGCTGAACACAACTCGCTGCCAAGCAAAACCCGCCGCGAAGAGTTAATCAAATCACCGCCGCGAGGAATATATTTGATCAAACCGCCGTAGAGTTTTCAAAAACCGCCAGAGTTTCTTAAGGAGTTAGTTATCTAAAATTATTCAACCCCTGACAACCTTGGTCAAACCTGTTAAGCAAACCGCTGTGTATTAACAACTCGCCTCTTTGAGAACTCGCCGCTATTCAACCCCGGTAAGCAAACCTCTGCTTAGTAAACAACTCGCCGCTTTTAGCAACTCGCCGACTCAAGCAAACCCGCTGTGTGCAAGAGTTGGTAACCTTACTAAATAAAATTTTTTTCACCAAACCGCCGTGAAGAAATTCTGGCAACTCTCCACGAAGAACAACGACGTTTTTCACACAAAATCACCTATAAATCACCCTTTTGAACGATTTTGCTTGATTTCTTTTGCACAACACAATACCACAAGGTAATAGCAACTAGAAACACCCAAACTTCATCATTACAAACAACAAAATTCGGAGATCTTTAAAAACGAGCTAGAACTTTCTATGGCACACTTTTCGAGCTAAATCAAGCAAAAATTCGCACATACACACGATCTAATCATCCCATAAGCTCTGATACCAATTGTGGTATATCTTATATCATAACACGGGGTCGATTCTTGGATCGGGCTAGTTTCTAGAGAGAGAAACACTTGAGAGAGAAATTCTAGAGAGAGAAAGTGTTTTCTTTTGTAAAATGAATTATGACTAGCTTGTCTCTTCCAAAGTTGGAAGAGACTATATATAGTACTTACAATATACCGGGTATTAGTACCCGACTTGAAACCGAAAAACGTACTATTAACTATTAAACTACGAGCTATAATAAACAGCAAAATACACGGGGTGACCGAGTCTTTTTCTAATATCTAACAACTACAAACGAGAGGTCCAACACCAAAGACGGGTGAATCCAAAGATCCACGATGTAATCAAAAAGGAGGTTGAAAAACTTCTTGATGCCGGATTAATTTACCCGATCTCGGATAGTCCTTGGGTAAGCCCCGTACATTGCGTACCGAAAAAGGGTGGTTTTACCGTTGTCGCAAATGATGAAAATGAATTGATCCCGACTCGATTGGTCACAGGGTGGCGTGTATAAGGAATCCTTGACATCATAGTTTGTGCGGAAGCTTGACACCTTTTATAAGGTCTTTCATAACAACATAAAAGAGTAGGTCGGTGTAACGAGCATCGGTTATTTACTTACATCCTCAGAAAAGCAGGATTTCCATCTTCATCTCCATCTTTACGATATCCTTAATGTAAACAGTTAGCAATAAAAGAAAATTGATTTTGAAAAGAAACAAAAAAAAAAAGTTTTTTCCCCCCCCCCTAAATAAGTGTTTCTTATAAAGACTTGTTGTAAACACTTCGAAAGTTTTGATTGTATTGTCAAATGATGGTAATTACCGTCAATTCTTATACTAGGAACAAGTTTGATTTCACAACAGAATCGCACCATAGTATTCTTCCATTGACCAAGTTTGATTCTTGTAGAATCGCACAAGTCCCACCTGACCAAGAGCTTTGTTTGATGTTGGCTCTAGCAATGATTTCCATCTTCATTTTGAACAACTATCTGTTCACTCGAGTTCTGGCAATATCACAAGGATAATGCTAAGGACTCTTAAGATGGACATGTTTTCCACAGTGTGTGAAAGACAAGATAATTGGATATTGTGTCCCTAACGAGATTAACTACGATCTCTTGGCTCTAAGACCAAAAGTGCGTTTTGGTTTAAAAATAATCAGAGCTGGAGCAGACTGTCCACCTTTACAATAACAGCTAACTCGATTTGAGAAAGTCAATAGATTAACAGTATTTTTTGTCACTCGTTGAGAAATGAAACAGAAATCAAATCTTTTGAAAGATTCTGAGTGGCTAGGGAGGGTTGTGCATTGCATCACTGGGTCCATGATGTCGATCTTCAATGTCAGCAATCATCTTAGTGATTCTGGCAGCATATGTATTGACCCGGTTTCTGCCTAAGTGTATGGAGGGCTTCTTTCTTTACACCCTTTATCTTTACAATTCTTTTTAATTCTTTAACCCCTTCAGTGCTTACCGAGACTTCATGACTAGAACCTTGTTTGGGTTAATTCTAGTATTAGCTCCATCTCAGTTGGCACTTTTCCCTTATTCTCGCTTTTACTCCTTTTATATGTCATAGCTATGGACTTCTACACTAACTAGTGGATTGTCCCTGAGTAGATCCCTCCGGTTATGGCTGGATCATTGGGAATAGTACCTAACCTTACCAACCTTATAACTCAAATAAAGTAAAATGCATGGTCGGTCTTTTAGTAGAGTTCTCCTCTCTATAAACCCAATTGAAAATTCAATTAAGGTACTTATGATATAAATATCTAAGCGTTTAGTACCTCGATCGTTTTTTATTTTTTTAGAAACGATCCCCCTCAAAATGTGCTTCGGTATTCAAAATTGTTTAGCACGTTTGGGCGGAGTATATGAGTCCTAATAATCACGGTTATTATTATACACATATTTTAATCACATTTTCTCCCCTTATCAAAATTTTTAAACCCTTTGACATTTTGGATATCAATTGATTTAAATATGTTAAAAAATTTAGGAGAAAAGTATGGCCTTAATTCGCAAGTCGTGTAAGAAACATATAACTGCTCCCCCTCAATCGTTGAGGGATATAAATTACTCCTACACTTAATCATCAAAAGATTAACTACTTACTAATGTACAAGATATATTTTTCACAATAAGAAAAAAATTGACCTTTTTATTGTAACGACGATGTCGTCACGTTGTTCTGTTGATCAGCCTGTAGTCAATATCTCTTATTCTTCCTCCAACAAAGCTTTCTAGACTTCGAAAGATCCTCCTGATCTGTAGTCTTTTCTCGATTGCAGTGATGAAGTCTTTGCTTCTTCTCTTGTCATCCTCTGACCACTTCCTAGTCTCCATGCCCTTATTGTACTCGAACAGATGAAAGTCTTTAACCATGTGGTCCAGCTTTTCCATGACTCTTGTCAACGTCCCATCACTAAACTGGTGTAGCTCATTCAGCCTCATCAACTTTCTTTGATCATTTCTGTCTCTGTAGACAACAACTCTTGGCTTAGGGACAATCGTATAATCTTCTTTGATAATAGTCCTGGTTTGCCTCCCAATTTGGACAGTTCAAGGTTATCCTTTGTTTAATAACTTTCAATCCCAAGCTGTAATCTCTTCCCCATACGATCTGATTACCAGTTGCCTTATCCACATGTTGACTGCTGTGTGAAGACTAGTCTTGTCTGTTTTGTGCAGATGGTTGTGCTTTTCTTGAATATTGAGTAGGAACAGATCTTCAAAATCATTTGGATGAAGATTTTTGAAATCCTTTTCCGAGATCTTGTACTCTTTGTAATCAGCTCGACGAAGAATTATCTCTCTCATGTAGTTGTATCCGTATTTTTTGTACACCTTGACACTGATCATACTGAGAATTCGCATCTGGGATCTGACTGCTTCATGATCAGAGGGCTCACTGTGTTTGTTGATATAGAATTCCTTTCTTCTAAACCACCAGTGAGTGATGCCATAGGCCGCACTGATGTCATAATTGCGTTCACTTTCAACCCACAAAGATGGAACTAATTCTTCAAGTCCAAAGTCTAGGTAACAAGCAGCTTTGAGCTTGGATATGGATAAGGCAATTTTTCGCTCTTTGTCACCTGTCAGAAGATAATCCAGATCCTTATTGAAGAAGAATTGTAGTTGAATAGTTACCTGACTTGGTAGTCCTCCTAAGGGCAGTGGTTCATATATATTTCGCAGAATTTGATGACCCTCGGGATTAACCAAATCAACCTTATTTGTCAGCAGCTTATGGCATTCATCCATCTGAAATTGAAGAAAGACGATGTTCTTATGAAAGGCTTTAACAAGGTTGAAAGCTGGACCTTCTAAATCAGCTTTGCAGAGCTTCTTCTTTCCTGTTCTTCTACAGAACCATTTGATGAATGACCCAATATCATAAGAACTTCCTTGAAGCCTTGTCTCCACGTGAACCTGATACTTGTGGGCATATGTATTTGCCCAGTTATTCTCTGGTTCCCCGTGAAATCATTCGGGGAATGTGTCCATTCTGGTTTTTAGGTTGTAGCTGTCTCATCGCCTCAGGAATCGGCTTAAACCACGTAGTGGTCGACACCTTGGGAATGTGAGCATTATCGGTGTCCTCCAGATCTGAGACATGCCCTTCATCCTGCATTGGAATGTCATCTGAGGATTGTTCAAAATGTTCTAATTCGGGATCAGATCTGTGCATCGAAGAGTCAACAACAGCATCTCTTATGTCAGTGATCTGCCATCCAGTTGAGGTAAAAGCTGGATGTTGTTTGGATGCATCAGACTCCTGTGGTTTCTTCAAACTTTGCTCATCATCTTTTGTAGGAGGTTCAGTTGACCAAAGGAACCTGAATCGTGCATCCCTCCTTCTCCCTTGTTGCTGGCCACTTACCCTGGTTTGATCCACGCTGAAGGGCCTTCATCATCAACATCGGCGGTCTTCATCATCAACACAGTCGATGTCTTACAATTTTGTTGTGGTTTTTTAAACCCTGTCTTTAACTGTCCTTCCCCTTATCCATTTTGGCATCTTCTTCATTCTTGCTATTAATGCTTCCCGGATAAGAGGCATGGTATAGATGGTCAGGTTTGCAAGGATTTTTTTGTTTGGCGACTTTCCTTGTGCTTATATGCATTGTTTTGAAGAGAAGCACCTTCTTTAGATCAAATTCTTCAAGTAGCAACTTTAACAGTTGACTTTATTTAGAAATTATATAACGACATGGATACTCCTTTACCTTGTCTTTTATATTCTGATAATCCAGTGGGGGGGGGTGGGGGGGGGGGGGGGGGCGGGGGGGGGGGGGGGGGGGGGGGGTGGGGGTGTCCGGACCTCATTTCATATTCTTGATTCTTGATAGACTCTGGGCCAGAAGGCAGCACAAGTATTTTCTCTTGATTAAAAGATATGCAGTGTACTGTTTCAAGAATCTCGGAGGTGAAGAGCAACAATCACTTATTGTATCATTGGTAAGTTTCGAAAATACTACACCCCACCCTAGCTTCCCTACATGTCAAACCAATCCTCACCCACAGTACCGCACTCTAGCACAACTACAAACCAACCTCACATCTGTCTATCACCCAAAAAATAGCCAACTTCAAAATCTTAAAAGCTGATCGACTCATCCGGGGGTTATGCGATCCCATAGTAGTGAACTCGACTACGTCTCGCATATTATCATTAATGACGTCTAAAACCTTTTTTGGGGGGGGGGGGGGGGGGGGGGGGGTTGTTGATTGGTAGAGGTGTGAATCATAGAATAAGGTAATAGGCGCATACGAAAACATAGAAGGTACCTAACCCCATTCTTCGAATCCCTGAGCCAATACATCAGCCTATTCTACCCTTACCATGATTCAACCTCCTCTCACCACTCCCCAAACATCAAACTACTTAGAATCACAACAAACGCAATTATATGTCAAAACTCCCCTAATCCATCCCGCCATCTAAACACCAAGTACAACTAGGCGTAGAGGTTTACATAGTAATACATAGAACCAAAATGAACTTTCTCTGGATTATTCTTCTGAGACCACATTCGTCTGTTATGAGCATCTCAGGTAATCAGAACCGTATGTGGAAGGTCTGTAGAGAGGAATTTGCATACACATCCCATGTATGCACAGGGTAATTGGTCCCAGGCAATAGTACCCCAAGAACAGATTCCCCATAGTCAGCATCCCGTCTGGTACTATCCTTGCAGATGGGCTCAGGGTCTGGTCCAGCGCAAATCCCTCATTGCCATTTTTCTTCGAGGGTCTAAGTCCAACCTGGCCTATGTGTACTAACAGGTATGCTTACCACCTGAAGAAACTGTAGACAGGATCTAACTTCACCTAGTTCTTTGTCACCTTTAGGAGAAACTCGTGGCTTCTGTATCACATTTTATGTTACTTATAAAATCAGATGATGCAGCATCAACCAATGCACCCAAACCCAGCAGAAAGGACACAACAACCCTCGGAGATACTACCTGTCTTACCCTACTACCCCACTAATTGATGCATAGAACACGGCCTACCAACGATATTGAATGCCGAACCGAACGGTTCTTTTCTTCTTATTGCCCTCACTAACAGTGCAAATCCTACTATTACTTCATTAATAGCGTTACATTAAATTCCATGATTCGAACCAATTGCCGCACTCAACAGACTACATGTGAACCGGCAGATAACGAAGTAGTATCAAGAAACTTGGAACCTGATTAGTACTACTACCACCAACAGGTGCCGCTACGACCTTGTGACAGAAAGTCTGGATCCAATCTGAAGCTTAATAGCTCGTACTATTGTCAGCATCAGCACCTTTAACACTACACCCTTTTTCTTATGCCGCAATCCCAAACTCATCTTCCTTAGCCAGTAGAGATCAGGAAACAACACCTTCTTCATGAGGGACACAGATGCTTGTTGAGCTTCAATCATCTTCATCAACACGTTGAAAGGTAGGCTTTACCATTCTAAACATTTCTGGTGAAGCTTACTCCATGGAAGGTTACTTTCTTTTCGGAGCAGAAGATGGCTTGTGAAGGATTGACAGGGAGTAGTTGGTTGTGGGCATTTTGGGTGGACACCTTTGTGTACGGTTGCTCGCTTGCACTATTCTTGTGGGTTTTTTCATTAGATTCTTGCCAAACCATTTCCAGATAATTAGGATAATACGAAGATTGTTGAATGGCTTGAGTAATCAATTATTTGGGAATTGTCATTCCAAACACTTCATTTGTTTCACCTTTCAAGATAAACTTGAGATTACCTAGCAGAAAGTCATCTCCTTAAGATGACAAGGTGACTCGGGTCTTTTATGTACATCACACTGTGCTTCCCAGATAGTATAATTATAATCTTTAGTAAAATAAATCGCGTCCCGTAAGGAATGAGGAGAGGAACTGCTTTCTTCTTAGGGTCTTTCAGACTGGCTTCATGACTTGCCTTGTGTGAGAAGAATGTCTGAATCCCTTGAGTAAACTCTTCCCATAACAGTTCTGCATGATCAACATTTGTTTGAGTGACGAAATGCCCCCACAACAATTTTAAGCAATTGGTGTCCTTGGTTTGTCAGTTCACTAAATTTCTTTTTCCGGTAAGCACTGGTTAATCATTGTTAGAATTGCTCTCCATGGCTGATATACATAATTCACACGTATATTGGAGACAAATTCTATAGGTTCAGGGTACCCCAGCTAATTTATAAAATTAATCACCGTGTCACCAGTGGGAGGTAACTCAAATGGGTGAGCTGGGTCGACTGGAGTTATGTCTAAGGCCTTTCTAAGAAGATCAACACTTAGATTGAACCATTGTTCATCAACTTGACAGCTATAAACCCCAGTCTTCTCGTCATACTTCATAATACCAGAAACGGCTGAAATGTTAAGCTGCATGAACACTAGTAGAGCAGAGAAAGCTCTTAAGAAGTTGGTGGTTAAGCAAGATGTCCACTGATATCTGAAAGATGGGGTTCTTCTGTATCTTTTGAGCATCGAAAAGGAGATTGCTTTTCCCGATTTGTAACCATTGAGAGCAAGGTACAATCTGCTCATTTGTTCTTGCTGGTGCTTGAGCGGGAACATTTTGCTCTGCCATCGTATTCTGCATAAGAGTAAGTAACAAAGGAAACAAGCATGGCAGAGAAACGATGTTAGAGAGAGGAGTCATGACATGCCTCGACTGATTAAGGCAGAATTATCCAACATGATCAATTACATGTTAACTAAGCCAGGATGGGTGTTAGAAATGTAACTCGGTCATTGGAATGGGCCTCGATTGATTGATGGACTTAATGGGTCAAATTTCTGAAAATAAGCCCAAACCGCCGCCTAGCAGTTAGACAACCCGCCGTGAGGAAAGGCACCAACCCGCTGAGAATATTTTAACAATATTGATTAAACCGCCGCTGTAAATAAAATTTGAAAAGGGCGGGTTGATTATTTTAATATTATAAAATATTCGACCAAACCGCTGCGTGGCAGCGGGTTACCTGTGCGAATAAAATAATGCAAATTAGGGCAACCCGCCTTCATCAAACCGCCATGAAGCAACTCGCCACAGTTAATAATAAATATCGACGTGGCGGGTTGACTATTTTAATAATAAAATATAAATTTCAACCAAACCGCTGCCATGCGGCGGTTTCCCTGAAATAATAAAATATTATTAAAATCAAACCGCCACCAAGCATCTAAGCAACTCGCTGTGATGAAATACTACTTATGAATCGACACACATTCTCATTTGGCAAACCTAAACACAACCTAAAGCATTCCTAATTTTTCCTACGCATCAGATACACACTAGTAACATCCTTAACCACAAAACAATGGCATATGACTTTCTAATAGTCAAACCGCCACCTAGAATTCGCATAAGGCATACATATGTTTGCAAAATGGAGAAACAGATATATATACTTGATCACAAGCCCATTCCGCACCTTTCCCCTCAATCAATTTCAGTTTTCAAACAACTTATAATTTTCGAACCCTAAATTTGAAATCTAGCTATTCTACTCATTTTAATGTGTTTAAATTCGATTCCTTGAATGTATATATACATTAACATGCATAGAACAAGATTTGGTGATTACCTTTGCAAGAAAAACACTTGAAATCAAAGATTGGGAAATGGTTCTTGGCGGCGAGTTGCGTGCGAGTGTGTGTGTTTTTTGTTTGACCAAATTTTTTGAAAGTTTGACCAAGGGCAACCCGCCGCCTCCTTTTATACTCTAACTTTTGAAATTTGGCAGATTCAGTCCCTGTGGTTTCCATCTTCTTTTATTTTCATGTTTAAGCATTCCTAAGGTTGTCCAAAGTTTGAGTCTTGGCAGATTTAGTCCCTATTGATTAAAGACTAGGAGACATGTAGCAATTTGCATTAAAGTCCCTATTTACTGACCAAATTTTCAACACTCCTAAACAGCCATGGAAGATCCTCCCAATCACTTCTAATAGACACCAGTGTGATGAGGTAAATTTTCAATTTCTCAAATTCACTCTCCCCCTCAAACAACGACCCATTTTCTATTGAAAGAGCTGCAGTCGTTGATTGAGATGTAAAATTTACGCGCACACCCATAATGTATGGATTTTAAGTAATCCATGCCCTGACAGCGACACGGGTTGCAATCTGAAGTAATTGCAAACCATTTAGTAATTCCAAATGACTTAAAATATTTACTAAGCCCTTTCTTTTCTTTTTCTTTTTTTTATATAACATATGTACCAAGGATACATGAAGGCACTTCGTTTACTTATCTTCTCCTTCTTGAAGGCGTCTAAGAGTTTCAGGGGTTAAACTCTTCATGCCCAGGCGTGGAGAGAAATTCGAACCGTTCTCGACGTGGGTAAAAGCCTTTGTGAGAATGTCGGCAAGTTGATAGTTTGTTTCTACGAAGTAGAGTTCAACCACTCTATTTTCCACTTGCTCTCGGATGAAATGGTGACGTATGTCGATGTGTTTTGATCGAGAGTGATGGACATTGTTATAGCAAAGAGCAATAGAACTCTTGTTATCACAGTATAGAGGAATTTTATTGAAGTCAAATCCGTAGTCTTTGAGCTGTGATCGCATCTAAAGGATTTGAGCACAACATCCAGACATGGCAATGTATTCAGCCTCTGTTGTTGATATTGCAGTGCTTCTTTGCTTCTTTGATGACCAGCTAACCAATCTATCTCCAAGAAACTGAGCACTTCCCGACGTACTTCTTCTTGAATCTTGACATCCCGCATGATCCGCATCTGCATAAGCTGTTAGTGACATGGCGTTGTCTTTCGGATACCAAAGACCCATGTTAATGGTTCCTTTCAAGTACCGAAAGACACGTTTGATAGCTTCAAAGTGCTTTTTGGTAGGCTTAGCCTGATATCTAGCACACATGCATACAGCGAATACAAGGTCTGGTCTACTGGCTGAAAGTACCATTAGGGAGCCAACCATCCTCTAAATCGAGTTGGTCAACTGGAAGTCAATCCCCAATGAGATCCTCGTCGTCCGGTTTTCAATCGATCCACCATTGGTGTATCGACAAGGTCAGAGAGATCCATTCCATATTTCTTTAAGGTTTCGAGAGCATATTTTGCTTGGTTAATAAAGATGCCTCTGGGACTTTGAGAAACTTGTAGGTCTGAAGAAAAATGACACTTTGGACCCCATCATTGACAGCTAAATATGGAACTTCCCATTTCTTTGGAAAAAAATATGACACGCATTAATGATCCGTCTTGAGTGCAAAAATGATGTCATCTACGTATATTTGAACAAGTAGAATATGTTTGTCTGATTTGCGTGTGAATAACGTTGGATCCACGGCACCCTTGAAGAAATTGTTAGCCAACAAGAACTTTGAGAGTGTGTCACACCACGCCCTTGGTGCCTGCTTTAGCCCATAAAGAGCCTTCTTCAGACGATAGACGTGAGTAGGATTATCTTGGTCTTCAAATCCTTCAGGCTGAACTGACAAAGACATCTTCTTGAAGATCACCATTACAGGATAAAGGTATTTTGACATCCATCTGATAAATGTTCATATTCTTGGTTGCCGGCATTGTAATAAAAATCTGAATGGCCTCTATTCGAGCAACTGTGAGCAAACGATTCTTCAAAAATCAAAGCTTCCTCCTGACAATATCCCTTGCAACTAACCAGAGCTTTGTTTTTCAGTACATCACCATATTCATCAGCTTCACTTTGTAGATCCACTTGAGAGCGATAACCATAACATGGATTGGGCGAGGTACTAATTCCCATACTTCAAGACAATCAAATTCGTGAATTTCATCTTGCATGGCTTGAAACCAGCAGTCTTCTATCACGGCCATTTTCAAGTTCTTGTGTTCGACTTTGGACAGTTCCGTATGGAAACAGCACCACAAAGCATCAGATGCTAAATGTTTTCTGGTAGAAAAGAGGACTGAGAGGAGATTGCACGATGTTCTATCAAAGATGGATGATCTTTGGTCCATCTTCTGAGATGATCTGGTGGTTGATTAACTTGGTTGGGTTTCCACTGAATTACATTCCAGATGAAGAATAGTGTCGAACCTGGTTCTCCAAAACAGAGTGAAATAAAGATGTAGAACATCATAGTGATGTTGGGGAGTCTTGATAGTGGTTGTTCTGGCAATTCCTTGATGCCAGACTGGATGATGCATATCTGATGTTGACGATGAAGCACTTGTAGACGGTGCGTCTTAAGCAATTGTTGTAGACAAAGATGTACCAGGTGGAACAACTTGAGCGTTAACTGCAGTAGCAGAAGGTACTGGTTCAATTGACACGAGATGTTCTAAGTTTCAATCCAAACATGGTTGAAATAACTCACCAGCTCTTTAAACAGATTGACGAGCCCTTATTTGAGTAATCCAGTGGGTCATAATGATAGGCTCGGGTCCTGAACTCATGCGTACAGGAGCCATTGTCTGATGCATCTCATCGAATGTGACGTGAATTGTTTCCATTAATTGACAAGTTCTCTTGTTGTAGATTTTATAGCCCTTCCTGCTAGGAGCATACCCAACAAAAATCCTAATGTCAGCTTTGGCTTGAACTTTTCCTAAGACTTCGCTATCATTTTGTAGGATAGCAACAGAAGCACCAAATACACGGAGAAATGGTAAGATCAGGCTTCTTATCATGTACAAAGCTCAAAAGGGATTTGTTGTTACGCGTAAAGAATTAGGGATCGTTCTGGGTGTAACAAGCAGTAGCTACAGCTTCTGCCCATAGAAACATCGGTGCTTTTAAGATAGAAAAATATTTTATTTAATATCATCATTATACGTGCTGATTCCACAAGTTGTAATACTGATATCGACTTTCAGACAACGCCATTTTGGTTGAGGAGTTCTCGGAAACAGATTTTTGCTGAATACGCCAACACCTTCATATATATCAAACATAACTTGGTTGACGAATTCCGATTCCATTTATTTGAGCGATGGTATCTGACTAAATTTGTTGAGACCAACCTGTATATGCTTAAGAAAGTTGATGACAAAACTTTGAAGTTTCATCCTTTGATCTCCAAAAACTTTAAAACAACCATGTGAATCTAGAATATCATCCACTATGACAAAAATGTATTTCTTCTTCCCTTTAATACTATGGACTCTCATTGACCACACAGATCCATGTTAAGGGTAATGAAAGAACTTCCATATTTGTATTATCCCCAGATTTTCGGTTTTTGTAGGGAAGAATTTTGCTTTTTCCAAGTAGACAGGCTGAGCAAAGATGATCTTTTTTCAAACTTCAATCTTGGTAAACAAACCTCTTAAGACCAATCTTCTCGAGCAAATCATTATTGTGTCCCGAAGTTTAAATGTTTATAACAGATGATGCCACAACCATGATTTGGAACTTGGAAGCTTAGGACATTAAGCCATATTAGGAGAAGACTTCATCATATCATCAATCAAAATCGTATACAAATTGGTGCTACGATTACCTTTAAGTAATTCTGCACCATTAATATCACGAACAAAGCAAGTATGCTTTCTGAAGGCAACTTCAAGATCAACATCACAAAATTGCCCTATAGAGAATAGATTGTGTCCAAGTCCCTCCACGTAGTATACTTCTTGAAATCACACTGTCACCAATAACAAAATCCTCCATAACCTATGATAGCTCTGAAGTGATCATTTCCGAATCTTTACTATCCGATGAAACTTTTCCACACACAAAATTCTTGAGCTTTGAACGATTCCCCGTCATATGTTTTGAACAGCCTGAGTCCAGATACCAAAGGATGACCTGTACGACCTGCATTTGAAAACAGTCGAGTTTGGAGAGTTTGGAATTTCGGTTCCCCAATTTTTGTTGGGGTCCTGTTGGTTAGCAGATAGAGTAGAACATTTCACAGAAAGCTTAGTTAAAGGGCACATTTCGCCTAAGGCAAATTTCTTTCCTGTGGGTCTCCATTGATAACCACAATTAAGTTTTCCTAAGGTGAATTTCTTTCCTGTGGGTCTCCATTGATAACCAATATCCGCAAATAGTTTGCCCGTTGCTTTCCAAACCCGCTTGGTCTTGTTCAAACTGTTATCAGACAGCTTGCCTTTTGGTTTCCAAATCTGCTTCCCTTTATTCAAGACAATTTTAACAGTGGGGGTTGCATTCACTGAACTCAAAATATTAACAACACACATTTCATGATTTGAAGATATTAAGCATTTGTTACACATTTTGCACATAGATTCAGAATTAGAATTAATTACAACACGCTTAGAGCTAATGCTAGAATCAACCCGATTCACTTTGTCCATGACTGACTAATTGTCCTAAAGGTGGTTCTTTCTACTTTCTCTTATTCTCCTCTAGCAGGCAGGATCCTTTTTTTTTATTGCTTCTAGCTTTGATCGCATGCTTCAGTGGAAGTGTTTACTCTGTAGAATTAATCACAGGGATATTAGTATGTTGAACTTTCTGGTGTACTTCATGATTCTTCTGTATGATTGCTAGAAAAGTTCCTGGTTTATGACTAAAAGTAACTTGCTTTTTCCTAGTTACAGGGGTAGAGGGAACCTTGTTATCCCTTTCATTGAAACCTTTTGGGTAAGTGCCAATCACATAGTCTAACAGTTCCTGAGATAGCTTAGTGTATTGACAAGCATAGTTAAGTGCATTATCCAGTGGTTTAACTATTCTTGCTTCCTCTACAATCTCCCTAACTGTTTCTACACTCTCCTTAAGATGGCTGATATAGTTTAAATGAGCACTCCTATTGTTCTTAAGGGGATGAGGGATGGGTTCAATATCAATGGCATACATGCCAGTTCGCAAGAACATTAGGTTTGACAGAGTCACTAGTCAAACAAGACACTTTGCTTCTCAACTGAGCCTTTTAGACTACTCATATCATTAAACATGGTAAGATGTCCATTTCCTAGTGTAAGCACGCTTAATCTTAATGGAGTTATACAATTCCTTGTAATGTTGTTTGACCTTTTCTGGTTCTACTCTAACGCAATCATTTTCTTCAATAAGAGCAGTGACATCTTTAGCATTATAAGTCACATAACTTCTGTCATTCACATTAGCGACTAGAACTTTCAAGTCTCTAATCACGTTTTCTTTTTCTTGAATCTGATGTTCGAGATTCTTGATCTTAAAGAATGAGTTAAAATTAGGAGCTTCCTATGATGTTTGTGATTTTTTATTATCAAAACTTTCTTGAAGATGTTGATACTTTAATTGCAAATTTAGGTATTCCCTTTCAAGTGCAATCAGATTCCCTTTCTTGAAGATGTTGATAGTTTTATTAGCAATCAGATTCTCATTTTCAATGAGAAGGTTTTTCTTTACAATTTCAGCACATTGCTTGTTCTACAGTATTCTGTCCACTTCGATCATTTCATTTGATCAAAAATTTCCTTCATTACTTTAACTTCATTAAAGGAGGCCATTTGAACTCCTGCAAAGTGTTCTTTAAGAGTTTAAAAAATGGAATAACTTCACTGAGGTAACATCTTTTTGTTTGCTCAAAACCTCTTTCCCCTTCTGTAACACCTGTTGGGGTGATTCTCTTTTTACAAGTTTTAATCAGATTCGTAAAACGTTGTGTGATACATGAAAGATAATCTTCACTGACTTTTAGTTGGAAGAACTCAGGGGACAAAAATCCTTGACAGGAGTAAAATGGTAGATACATTGTCAATGCTGAAATTGTTTTGAACTGATATCATCAGCCTTTTTTTGTCATTGTGTCATCTATGGGCCAATAATATCTGTTCTGGGGTCCCTATTTCTTATTGTGGACAAAGGTTGCAAGAAGGTTCTCCTTCGAGTAATCTGGGGGGAGGAGGGCAATCCTAATTTTATTTTCCACACATAGAGGGCTTTTGCATTCTCAACAGCATTCTTTTCGCCTATTATCTCAGACTATCTCACGATATCCTCTGAGATCATGTACAACAAGGGTGTATGAATGGTGGTGACAAGTACATGGCCATTATACAAAGCATACTGAGCTTGCTTTGCACGATGAGACAAAAGGGATTGTAGCCAATTACAACCTTGTTGCTTTTCATCCCAAACTGTTTTGGTTTACATAACATTGTGAACCGTTTGAACAACTGAATCCTGTTTGTATAATCTATCTTCAATGTTAGTCTTTTATCCTTTTAAGTCTAAAAACTCTTCAAGGAATTGTCATCTTTTTTGTTTAAAATAAATCCTTTTCAAAATGAGGTTACTTCTTCTGCTTTGACTATATAATGCCAACGGTAGAACAAAGTAGTAATTGTATGAATGAAGTTTAGATTTAAAGAATTTCCTTTCTATTTTCGGTCTGAGATATTATTCTCATTTGTTCATCAATATTTTCGTCTCTATCAGTTAATTCAATACTTTGCCCGTTTTTCATACTCCCCCGACCAGTTTTCCTAATATCTCACAAGTTCAGAGGTCACTGACTCATAACTACTATGTCCCTTGCTTATTTTGCTAATCTACTTTTACACCCCTGTTCATAAGCATTTCATTTGAGAATTGACATTAATAGCATCATTTCGTACAGAAGATACATTTTTCTGTACAACAATGTTCCTCGTTTGTCTTCCACATAACTGATCATACGAATAAACATTACTATCACTCGATAGTCAGCATCAGAGTCAACAACATATTGTGTTTGTACATTGCTTGCATCTCGTGTACTACCCGTGATACTCATCCATATGAACTACAAAGGAATCCTGGATCTTGTACCTCACCAGTATAATCGAGTCCATATGATAGGCCCGGCTTCATCGTAGATTGGATCCTTCAGATGTGAGATTTGGCCGGGGGGGGGGTGTGTTTATGAACATGGTCTGGTTAGTGGGACTCCCTCATCAACTAACAGAGTCGAATGCATCACATTCATCAGCTTCAAAGACATGGTCCACATTGAGTGCCAAATCATTCTCGGGTGAATTATCCACATCCTCATCAAAGTTGGTAACCTGTTCTCCCTGAAGAAATAATGACTTTCTTCCATCCAGTACTGCACCATTCTCCTGGGCTTGCATTAGTAGCATCTTGTCCTTGAAGTAGTCTGAATCTTGAAGTCGCTTTGGCCTTGGACATTCTCGTGCTATGTGCCCTAGTCCGTTACAGTTGTAGCACTTAATGGGTTTGGCTTGACCAGGATTAATAATGCCTCCTCTGTTCTGACCTCCTACATTCCCAGCTACAACATTTCCTCTTGCATTGTTTCTCTGAAATGGTTTTCCTTGATTGTTCGCATTGTATCTTCCACGGACATCTTGAACCACAACTCTGCCGTCTTGAACCGTAGCTTTGTTCCTTGCATTAGACGACGTTCTAAGTTGATTGTTTGTTTGAGGAAGATGTGATTTGTACGATTGAGTGAGGAAGGTCAAGGAAGTTTGGATAAACTTTCAACAAGTTGTCTTTTCAGAACATCCTGAGTCCAGTTGAAAGTTGTCAGCAGGAGATGGTTCATTTGAGGATTGAGGAGACTTGGATGATTGTGTTGAATACTGCTGAACTGAGGCATTCGACCCTAGTGGCCAAAGGATTCATAGTTTGGTTAAAAGGAAAACCTTTCCATCATTGTTTTGTTCTTATTAGCATGTACCTCATGTTGCTTGTTAAATAGCATAAAGCTATCAAAAATAGACTCCTTCAAAGACCTCTATTAAAGTTTTGAATTCAGTTATGAATACTACCACTCAGGTAACATGTTGTTCACAAAACTTAGAGTTAACTGCATCCATAATCATGGGTCATTTGATGTTTCTTGTCATTAATGAGCTCGTAAACCTAACATAGAATCCTTGAATGGTTTCCACTCTTCTCCTTTAATTTTGCGGTAGTGTTCAAATTCCATCGTATAATTGAGATTCCTGTCATCCTTGTTACTCATGAACCATCCAGAATCATCTTACATTTTCCCCAAATGTAAATTGTGTCAGTGATAGTGGTTGATGAGGAGTAGATGTCCTTTGGTATACCTTAAGTAGGATATTGGTTGCACGAATGTCAAGCTTTATACCTTATCCTTTTCCTACAGCTGAAAGGTCATTAAGGACTCAAGCACGTACTGGACCTTGTTGAACTGCTCCCTCAGTTCCTCTAGCAATAACATCTGAGACCGTTCCCATATGAAATGGTCCTTCATTAATGGACTTCATTATATTCTCTCCATTATCCTTTCCTAGACAGTACGCAAGGTATACGTTGTTGCCAAGATTCAAAGTCTGTTCTATTAACCATTGGTGGCGTGTATCAGAACCGGCACACTGGATGTCTTCTGACATACTAGACATCTTGTTTTATTATGATATGATATGTTTTGATCGATCAATGATTAGTGAATGTACGTTAAAAGTGGTGAGGTTAACGTATTCGTTTCTTGTTTTAGTGATATTAAGTCCCAAGTTTGAAATATTTCAAATGTCTAAGACAGTAGCTCAACTCGCCGCCAGAGGCTATCAAACCGCTGCAAAGAATTAAGGCAACCCGCTGGAGGAAATTAAGGCAACTCGCCGAACACAACTCGCTGCCAAGCAACCCGCCGCGAAGAAATAATACAAACCGCCGTCTATATTTTAATCAAACCGCCGCTGAGTTTTCAAACCGCTAGAGTTTCCTTTAGATATTTGCTATTAAAATATTCAAACCGCTGCCTAAGCAACTCGCTGCTTAGTATAAAGCAACTCGCCTCTTGAGCAACTCGCCGCGATGTTAAGCAACTCGCCGCCAAAGCAACCCGCCGTGTGTCAGACAGTTGGTCACCTACTAAATAAAATATTATATTTAAGCAAACCGCCGTGAAGAAATTCTGGCAAACCTCCACGAAGAACAACGACTTTTATCACACAAAATCACTTATAAATCACCCTTTTGAATGATTTTGCTTGATTTCTTTTGCACAACACAGTACCACAAGGCAATAGCAACTAGAAACACCCAAACTTTAACATTACAAACATCAAAATTCAGAGAACTTAAAAAAATGAGCTAGGAGCCTTCAATGGTACACTTTTCGATCTAAAACAAGCAAGAAATCGCACATACACACGATCTAATCATCCCATAAGCTCTGATACCAATTGTGGTATATCATATATCATAATTGGGAGGTGCAGATGCTCAAACTAGGTTTGAGACTGCATCTAAACAGTCCAATGATCCACCTCTCTTAAGAGGTTACACACTTGGAAGTGGGGAGGACAGTATGAAACTATTGGAATTGATGGAACTTTGTACAAAATTGTCAGATTTGGTGAGCAAAAAGAAAAGAGAGATGTTGTGAGTTGAAAAACAGAAAGAGAGATGTGTGAATAAAAACAGAAAAGAGTGATTTTGTGAGCAAAAAAAAATCGAGAGATATTGTGAGCATAAAAACAGAAAGAGAGCTTGTAAGAAAAACTAATTGATGATAGAAGTCCTTTTTGGAAAGAAATTGAAGTTAATGCTGGTAACCCAAACTTAATGCTGTTAGCCTTGGGTTAATGCTGGTATACATTAATGCTGCTAAGCATAAAGTTTCTACTGCTGGTATACATTAATGCTGCTAAGCTTACGTTGATGTTGTTGAGTTACTGTTGTCGGGTTACTTCTGTTAGGCATAACATAGTGCTGTCAGTTTAAGTTAATGTTGCTAGGCATAATTTAGTGCTGCCAGTTCAAGTTAATGCTGCTGAGGGTGATTTTATAAATACTTCAATTCAGGGTTTCATTTGAGTCTTTATTCGATTTCAATCATTCAAACGCTCTCTAAACGTAAACCCTAACTCAATTTAATCTTTAATCATCAAAACACAAAACAATGTCAACCCTAACTTTTTTTGACACTCACAACATGGTCGCATTCTTGTAAAAACCTGCTGAAAGTGATGGGTTTCATGAAATTATTGATTTTATAAATGCTAACCAAATTCATTATGCTTTAACTATCAATCCTACTATCTACACACCTTGCATTGAACAGTTTTGGGCAATAGCAAAGATAAAGACGGTTAATGGAGAATGTCAGATACAATCCCTAGTTGATAAGAAGAAAGTGATTATCACAGAGTCAAGTATTAGAAGTGATCTTCACTTAGAAGATGCAGATGGTACTGATTGTTTGCCAACTGCTACAATTTTTAAAGAACTGACAAGAATGGGGTATGAAAAACCTTCTCAAAAGCTTACATTTTATAAAGCTTTCTTTTCTCCACAATGGAAGTTCTTAATTCATACCATTACGTAATGCCTTAGTGCCAAGACCACTGCATGGAATGAATTCAGTAGTACTATGTCCTCTACAATCATATGCTTGGCCACAAACCAAAAATTTAATCTGTCCAAATACATTTTTGATGCTATGGTAAAGCACTTAGAAGGAGGGGTTAAATTTTTGATGTATCCATGATTTGTACAAGTGTTTATTAATCAACAGCTTGGTGATATGTCACATCACAAGAAGATTTATGTTAACCCCTCACAAATAAAGAAAATCTTTGCCAACATGAAGAGAGAAGGAAAAGACTTTTCTAGGAGAGTAACACCCCTGTTTGCAACAATGATGGTTCAAGCTAATCAAGAAGAGGGTGTAGATTCAGGCATTCCTACTGCTTCTCAACAAACACCCATTACTATTCAACTATCTACATCTAAACCCCAGAAGAAACAGTCTAGGAGGAAGCAGAAAAAGACTACTGCAGTTCCTCACCCTAGTAATTCTACTGCTGATGTACCAAATGAGGAGTCTATGCCTACACATTCCAAGGATCCACTGCTCAGTGGTGAGGATAGATTGAAACTCACTGATTTGATGGATATGTGTACCAAAATGTCTGAGAGAGTCCTTGACCTAGAACATACTAAGACTGCTCAAGCTCAGGAAATCAAAAATTTGAACCTGAGAGTTAAAAAGTTAGAGAAGAAAATAGGGTTAAGAACTCATAAATTGAAGAGACTGTACAAGGTTGGTGTCACAAGACGAGTAGAATACTCAGATGATGAAAGTTTAGGTGCTCAGGAGGATGCATTCAATCAGGGGAGGAGTATTAAAGACATTGACAAGGATGCTGAAGTTTCTTTAGTTGATGAAACCCAGGGAAGGTCAAATGATGCAAAAATGTTTGATACAGATGCTCTTATTGGTAATGAAGTTTTTTCTAAAAATGATATGATTAAAAAAGACCAAGATGTGATTCCTAAAGAAGTTAGTACTGCTGCTCCCTCAACTACTGTTGTGTCACCACCTGTTATAACTAAAGTAGAGATTGCCTTAGCTCAAACATTGGCTAAATTGAAGAGTGCAAAATCTAAGGTTGTGATACAA
Organism: Tanacetum coccineum; assembly: GCA_026074375.1. Lineage (NCBI taxonomy): Eukaryota > Viridiplantae > Streptophyta > Magnoliopsida > Asterales > Asteraceae > Tanacetum > Tanacetum coccineum. The sequence goes on from BQNB010041811.1 coordinate 44,499, forward strand.
GAGCCAGTACAGACTACAACCACAACAGCACCTTCAACAATTCCCAAAGCTAAAGGCATTACATTTAGAGATGCTGGTGAAAGCACAACAAGAACACCAACATCAGTATCTTCTTCAAGCATCAAGGATAAAGGGAAAGCTAAGATGGATGAACCTGAAGTTCCATTAAAGAAAAAGGATCAAATTGCTCTTAATGAAGCAATGGCTAGAAATCTTGAAGCTCAAATACAAGCTAAACTCATTGAAGAAGAAAGGCTTGCAAGAAAAAAGGAAGAGGAAGCCAACATAGCTTTGATTAAATTATGGGATAACACACAAGCTATGATGGAGGCAGATTTTGAATTAGATCAGAGGCTACCAGCAGAAGAACAAGGAGAGATAACCATTGAAGAAAGATCAAGACTGTTTGTAAAGCTCATGAACTAAAGAAAGAAACACTTTTCAAAGCTTAGAGCTGAAGAGAAAAGAAGAAAGCCACCAACTAAAGCTCAATAGAGAAATCTAATGTCTACCTATCTCAAAAACATAGGTGGATATAAATATAATCAGTTGAAGAGCAAGAGCCATGATGAGATCCAAAATTTGTTTGATAATGAAATGAAGAGGGTAAATACTTTTATTCCTATGGATTCAGAGGTGATGTAAAGCAAAGAAGGAACAGAAGAAAGTTCTAAAAGAACAGAGGATGAACTTGAATTTGATAAGTCAAAGAAGGCAAAAAGTAGTGAAAAGAAAGCTGAAGGCAGCAGAAAGAAATCAATTGGTAAGAAAAGAGCAGGGAAAGAGTAGAAACAAGAATCTTCTAAAAGACAAAGAATGGAGGATGATAAAGAGACAGATGAGCATGAAGAAGCTAAAGAAGATGATGAAGCTAAGGTGAAAAAGCATATGGAGGTAGTTCAAGATGATGAGGAAATAGCAATTGATGCTATACCTCTAGCTACAAAACCTCTAATGATTGTTGAATATAAGATTGTTAAAGAAGGACAGAAGGGATTCTATCACTTGATAAGAGCCGATGGAAGTTCAAATAGATATTCATCAATGATTATGATGCTTCAGAACATTAGTAGAAAAGACTTAGAGACTCTCTGGAAGTTGGTGAAAACTAAACATGGGAATACAAGGCCAGAGGATGTTTGTGAAAAAGTGTTCTGGGGTGATCTGAAAGTAATGTTTAAACCTGACATAAAGAGTGAAATATGGAGGAGTCTATAGGGATACAAAGTGACTGTTTGGAAGCTGGTTGATTCTAGTGGAGTGCACTTTATGAGATTTAAAAATCTACATATCTTTATGTTAGTTGAGAAGAGATATCCCCTCACACCAACAACAATCACAAATATGCTCAACAAGAAACTTCAAGCTGATTATTGGAATGAGATGTACTATCAACTACTCAAGCTCATGGTAAAGCAGCAAAAGGGCTAATGAAGTGTTTGAATGCATCTTCCTAATAATGATGAATACTTTTAATGAAGAAACTTGAAGATTCAGAAGATGGACATCAAGTTTAGGGGAGGATTGTTGGGACTTAAAGACTTCAAGATGATTCTTAGACTTACTACTGCCCAAGTATATATTAGTGCTGTCAAGCATAACTTTGTACTGTTGGTGATACTAATAAAAATTATGCTAAGTAGTTAGTATTGGTAGTATAAAGTTACTACTGCTAGTTTTTACTGTTAGTATAATTTAGTACTGTTAGTATAATTTAGTATTGTTAGTATAAAGTTACTGCTGCTAGTTGAAGTTAAGACTACTTAAAGTTGAAGACTAAAATATATGCTAAGTAGTTAGTGCTACTAGTAGTAAAGTTAAGACTACTAGTACATAGTTACTATTAGTACTGCTAGTACTAATGTTACTATTGCTTATGTTTATTAGTACTGCTGGTACAAAAGTTAATGCTGCTAGATTACAACTGCTAGAAGAGTTACTATTGTTAAAAGGATAAAGACGAGTAAAGAGATAAGGATTGTTTGGAGAACAAGAATACTTACGAAGATAAGTATTGAGTT